>CM030043.1:7956535-8057729 GCA_017639485.1 Pluvialis apricaria | reverse complement strand
GAGTTGGGTCACGTTCACTATGAACTCTCACAGCTAGATTGGTGAAAAGTGCAGTTTATTGAAGCAACAGATGCACAAGTTCTTTGGGATTGCTGGTGATAGTTACTCTCTGCAAAGCACGTGCAAATCACAGAATCACAGAATGGTCAGGGTTGGAAGGGACCTCTGGAGAACATCTAAGTCCAACCCCCCTGCTACAGCAGGGACACCTACAGCAGGTTGCACAGGACGGCGTCCGCTCGGGTTTTGAATGTCTCCAGTGTGGGAGACTCCACCACCTCTCTGGGCAGCCTGTTCCAGTGCTCTGCCACCCTCAGAGTAAAGAAGTTCCTCCTCATGTTAAGATGGAACTTCCTGTGCTCAAGTTTGTGCCCGTTACCTCTAGCCCTATCACTGGGCACCACTGAAAAAAGACTCTTCTCATCTACCTGGCACCCTCCCCTTAAGTATTTATAAGTATTGATAAGATCCCCCCTGAGTCTTCTTTTTTCTAGACTAAAAAGACCCAAGTACCCGAGCCTTTCCTCATAAGAGCATATCTGGCTGATATTCAAGCACCACCTCCTCCAAGCTCAGGATAGGTGCATCCCGAAGAGCAAGAAATCGGGCAAGGGAAGCAGGAGACCTGCATGGCTGAGCAGGGTTCTTCTGAAAAAGCTCAGGTGGAAGAAGGGAGTTCACAAGATGTGGAAAAGGGGGCTGACGACTTGGGATGAGTATAAGAATGCTGTCAGGGTATTCAGGGAAGAAACAAGGAAAGCCAAGGCAGCCTTGGAATTGAATCTGGCGAGGGATGTCAAGGCCAATAGGAAGGGTTTCTTTAAGTATATAGGAGGCAAAAGGAAAATTAGGGAAAATGTGGGCCCGCTCTTGAACGAGACGGGTGCTGTGGTGACAGATGATGCAGAGAAGGCAGAGTTGCTGAATGCCTTCTTTGCTTCTGTCTTCACTGCTCGGGCCAGCTCTCGGGAGTCCCAGACTTTGCAAGTAACAGAGAAAGTCTGGAGGAAGGAAAACTTTCCCTTAGTTGAAGAGGAACAAGTTAGAGAACAATTAAGTAAACTGGATACCCACAAGTCCATGGGGCCTGATGGGATGCACCCGCGAGTGCTGAGGGAGCTGGCAGAAGTCATTGCTGGGCCACTCTCCATCATCTTTGGAAGGTCCTGGAGAACAGGGGAGGTGCCTGAGGACTGGAGGAAAGGCAATGTCACTCCAGTCTTCAAAAAGAGCAAGAAAGAGGACCCGGGAAACTACAGGCCAGTCAGCCTCACCTCCATCCCTGGAAAGATGATGGAACAGCTCGTTCTGGGCGTCATCTCCAAGCATCTGGAGGAAAAGAAGGTTATCAGAAGTAGTCAACATGGATTCACCAAGGGGAAGTCATGTCTGACTAATCTGATAGCCTTCTACGATGGCGTGACTGAATGGGTGGATGAGGGGAGGGCCGTGGATGTTGTCTACCTTGACTTCAGCAAGGCTTTCGACGCTGTCTCCCACATCATCCTCACAGGCAAGCTTAGGAAGTGTGGGTTAGAAGAATGGACAGTGGGGTGGACTGAACGGTGGTTGACAGATAGAGCTCAGAGGGTTGTGGTTAGTGGTGCAGAGTACAGTTGGAGGCCAGTAACTAGTGGTGTCCCTCAGGGGTCAGTGCTGGGTCCAGTCCTGTTCCATATATTCATCAATGACCTGTGTCGGAGTGGGATCGGAACCGGAGTAACGACGCGATCTCAATGTGAGTATGATCGTTCTCGTTTATTGCGTATTTTAGCAGAGTATATATAGGCTCGCAGCAAAAGCATGCATAGTCAACAACGCTATGATTGGTCCAGCTCCCCTGTTCACGTACAACGCCCCCCAACCCGATTGGCTAAGACCCTCTGTTCACGCGCCTCTGTTTAACTCTTCTCCCGGGTATGGTGATGTCACCTTTCTTGTTTACTTAGATCTTTTCTCCCTCAGTCTGGGTGCTTAGTTCAAACCCTGGGTTGCTCAACAGAACCAAACCATGCCCTTTTTCATTTAGGAATATCTCCACAGACCTTGATGAAGGGATAGAGTGTACCCTCAGCAAGTTTGCTGATGATACAAAACTGGGAGGGGTGGCTGACACGCCGGAAGTCTGTGCTGCCATACAGCGTGGCCTGGACAGGCTGTAGAGTTGGGCAGAAAAAAACCTGATGAAGTTCAACAAAGGCAAGTGAAGGGTACTGCATCTGGGCAGGAATAACCCCATGCATCAGTACAGGTTGGGGGCTGACCTCCTGGAGAGCAGCTCTGTGGAAAGGGACCTGGGAGTCCTGGTGGACAACAGGATGACCATGAGCCAGCAATGTGCCCTGGTGGCCAAGAAAGCCAATGGCTTCCTGGGGTGCATCAAGAAGAGTGTAGCCAGCAGGTCGAGGGAGGTCATCCTCCCCTTCTACTCTGCCCTGGTGAGGCCACATCTGGAGTCCTGTGTCCAGTTCTGGGCTCCCCGGTTCAAGAAGGACAGGGAACTGCTGGAGAGGGTCCAGCAAAGGGCTATAAAGATGTTAGTAATACAGCCTGGCTAAAAATGCGCTAAGTTATAAAGCAACTCTGTAGAGATTTCTAAGTTTCCCAGGGAAGCACTTGGTATAGCCAAGTGTTTGAATCTTACCCACAGGCGTCCTTATGGGGGGGAAGAGAGGCTCAGCCCTTTGACTGATCCCAGAAGTCAGGGGTGGTCAGCGATGGTGTTTCCCTGATTGCGTTGGTATCTTCCCTGACATCCCTCCTCTCTTAAGCTATTTTTATACTATTTTTTACCTTTCAGGTGGAGCTTGAGGGACTCTAGTCATACATACTTTTGTTATGATTGGTGTAAAATTCTCTCGCTTTGCTTTTATAGGTATAGACTATGAAAAATTCAGAGCGCAGACTCCGTGAGGAGTGGTTGCACCTTGGAGGTGGGTAGCTTTTGGGATGGAGGTGTGTTTTGGTATTATAATGACATTATAATGAGCAAAGTTCACCCAAAGGATAGCATTTTGTCAAAAAATGACAGATCGTTGGCTCAGGGTAAGAATTAGGCAGCTTATCAGTTCCATAAGACCTTCAAGGGTTCCATTCGACCCTCAAGTTCCCATTTTATCACAGAGTTTGGCTGTGGTGTCTCCACTCTGCTCCATCCTCCGCACTGTTTTTTCTTAGAGTTAGCGCACCGGACTCCCCCAATGTCATTAACATCTAAGGTTGCCTAGGGAACCTTTGTGAAATGTGTCCATTGCACACCAGCTGCGCTCTGCCCCTGCAAGTTTCATCCATGCTGTACTTTTCTTCAAAATGTGAATATAACTTAATTTCTAAGTCACCTCCTGCAATTATCCCATGCACCACCACTGTAAGAGAACCAGATGAGTTGTATGTTAACCTGTTTTCTTTGGCTTATGATGTGCCCTCTTGTGATTTTATTGATGAGGATGTGGCCGCTGTCTCATGGAAGGATGCCAAAGGGCACATGACCCTGGAGCGCAACACTAACATCAGTCGGCGAGGAACGCAGCCATGGCAACGGTAAGTTCTGTGGCTGAATGCTAGATTTAGGTGGACTGGGAGGGTTCCCAGATCCAGGGAAACGTGAGGAAGAGCAGAGAGCCCCACCAGGAGCTGGCAGCTCTTGCGAGCAAGGCTGACGCGGCTTGGGCGTTGCCAGGAGTAACTGCGGGAGATTTAAACGGCCCTATGGAGCGCTAGCGACCAGAGTGCTGTGAACAGGATGGGCAAACAGGGCGTGGCATGTCAGACAGGGTGTGGTGTGGGGACTGAGGCAAAAGACAGGTTAAGTGTGGTAGAACTAATAGGCCATAAGCCATGGGAGGAATGAGCAGCTGCAGCTGCTGCTTTGGCAGATGAGGGAGTTGTGGGAAGCAACACCCTAGATAAGGAGGTGCTGCGGTGGGAACGTTATCTTTTAGAGTACGCGATGGTGTGAACAAGTAAGGTGGAAATTCACTGGCCTTGGTAGAAAAGTATATAAAGAGCATGCTTGCTTAATAAAGCGGATTTCGATTTCAACCCTGCATATCAGAGTCCGTGTCTTTCAATCCGCTACAAATGGCACCCGAACCCAGGGCTATAATAGCAGCATCACGCTGACTGGTGGCGGAACCCGGCTGAACTTCTGAACTTGGATCGCTGAAAGGAGGCGGCATCGCTGAAAGGAAGCGGGATTGTGCACGATTAATTACCTACCGCTGGACGGAGGTAAGCAGCCGGGGACGATGGGGAACGATATTTCCCAGGAGCAGAGAATCATAGTGAACATAATGTAGAAAATATTGAAGCAACACGGGAAGACCATGCCCCTCCAAGATCTCAAAATGCTGTTAATGTGGGCTCGGTCAAACTGCCCGGGGATTGATTCCGGTTCTATCTATGATCCCAAAACTCGGGACCAGATAGGGGTCAAACTCTGGGACTCGGCAACCCGGTCTGACAAAACAGCGGCAGGGTTGCTCTCTGCATGGCGGACGATGTTTGAGACCTCGAAACAGCATACTCAAAAGCTCGGAGAACAGTCTAAGACCCCCCCAGTCCCCCCGTTGGATTCGGCGTCAGCCGACACGGTGGTGGGGGTCATGGGAGATCAGGAGTCATCTGAAGATGACCCTTTCGATCCTGGGCCAGTCGACCCTGAGCAGGAGCCAGATGTGTTTCCCCCCAGTCCCCATGATAGATGGGGCCCGGTCCGACAGGCGGCGGCAAAGGAAGGGGACATTGAACTTCTCCATGCCTGCAGGGCGTACCCCATCATCTATGAAGGGCAAATATGCCCTAGGTGGGAGGGACTCAATTTTTCCCTAATTAAGGAACTACACCGGTCAGTCAAGGATAATGGCTTGCAGTCCCCCTATTCCATGGGTTTTTTGCAATCAGTGTTGAGATGCATATGCTGGTGCCTCACGACTGCAAGATCATAGCACGAATACTTTTAACGGCCACCCAGTTTATGATATGGACTAATCGATGGCATCAGTTAGTGGAGCAAAGGGCAATAGAGAATCTGGAACACCCAGATGGTGATCCTCTGCGCAGAGTAGGAACAGACGCCCTCCTGGGGGAAGGATTTTATCGGACCCCTGTGGCACAAGCCACCCTGTGGCGGCCCTCACGATGTCTAAAGAATTAGCCTATAAGGCCTTCCAGAAAGTGCCAGATGCCGGGAAAACTGAACAGTCTTTTGTTACCATTAAGCAAGGTCCCCAGGAGTCTTACATGCAGTTTGTGGACCGTCTGAAGGGTGCCCTTGATAAGCAGGTAGACAATGCCTCCACGCGGGAGATCCTGCTGAAACAGCTAGCGGTCGAGAATGCTAATGCTGATTGCAAACGCATCTTAAAAACCCTGCGAAACCCTATTATCACAGAAATGATAGCTGCATGCCAGAATGTGGGCACCCACCAACACCAGATGGACCTTTTAGCACAGGCTTTCGCAGCCTTTCATACCGGCCCCCCAGAAATGCTTCTCCTGTGGGAAGACCGGCCATTTTAAGAGAGAGTGCCCGAAGAAGATGGATGCCAAGGGGCCCAGGCTCTGTCCGCGATGTAAAAAGGGGAAGCACTTAGCCAACCAGTGTCGCTCCAGGTTTGACAAGGACGGCAGACAGCTTCAGCCGTCGGGTCAGGGAAACCGCCGGGCCAGTGCACAGAGGGGGCGTGCGATGACACAAGCTCCCCCTCCCCCGCCCCTGGCAGCCCCAGCCTGTATGCCCGAACCAGCGGAAGCGCCGGAATGGACCTGGCCTCCGCAGTCACAGGGACGCTTTTTGATACAACCGTTACCCTGATCCCTACGGGGGTTAAGGGACCGTTGGGCAATGGACTGAGCGCCCCCTTCTCGGCCGCTCCTCGGCGACATGCCAAGGGCTGTTTGTATTGCCTGGTGTTATCGATGCAGACTTTACAGGGCAGATTCAAATTATGGTATGGACTCCTGCTCCTCTGTGTCAGATTCCTGAAGGCTCACATATTGCACAGTTGGTGCCTTTTCGGAGCCAGGTGCCGCGATGCCTGGTGGATGCTCGCGGAGACGGTTGTTTTGGTTCCACGGGGCCCACACAGATCATGTGGGCCCAGAAGGTCTCCACACGATGCCCCTCCTACCGTTGTAGCCTCCGGCACTCCACCCGTCAAAATGAGATAACTCTGGAAGGAATTATTGATACAGGTGCAGATGTTACCATCATCTCTACAACAGCTTGGCCTCCCTCGTGGCCGACTGCCAGGGCTGCTGCCTCCGTTTCTGGTATCGGGGGGGCAGCTCTCCCGTTGCAGAGTCAGCACAACGTTCTGATTACAGGCCCGGAGGGGCGAGTGGCAACTGTAAAGCCATTCATCCTCGCTAGCCCAGTCACTCTATGGCGCAGAGATTGCTTGTCACAATGGGGCCTCCACCTCCAGTCGGATTTTACATAGGGGCTGCTGAGGCACAGCTCTCCCTAGCCTTTACCTGGCTCACGGATGACCCGGTTTGGGTTGATCAGTGGCCCCTTTCTAGGGAAAAGCTGCAAATTTTTTCATCAAAATGCTAAGGCATTAGCTCATCAGTTTTCTATATCCAAGGAAAAGGCTCAAGCCATTGTTGCCTCCTGTCCAGACTGCCAGCAAGTGACGCCAGCTGTCCACGTTGGCGTTAATCCCCGAGGTCTGTCAGCTCTAGAACTTTGGCAGACAGACGATACCCATGTTCCAGATTTCGGCAGGCTGAAATACATGCATGCGTCGGTGGACACATTTTCGGCATGTATTTTTGCCTCTTGTCATACAGGCGAGCGAGCTAGAGATGTAGTTCGGCATCTAACGGCCGCCTTTGCGGCGTTGGGTGTCCCGCGATGCGTTAAGACCGATAACGGTCCTGGCTATATGGCCCGTCAGGATGGCACGCTTTTTCCAGGTGTGTGGGGTTTCCCACGTTACAGGTATCCCCTATTGTCCTACTGGCCAAGCCATCGTGGAACAGGCCCATGGGACGCTCAAAGCCATGTTGCAAAACCAAAAAGGGGGAATGGCCCTAAGCACACCACCAGAATGTTTAGCAAAAGCATTATATGTGTTGAATTTTCTAAATCGATGGATGGACAGAGAGCCGGCCATGATAACACACTTTACCTCTCTCTCGGAGGGACTGCAAGCAGTCTCTCCACGGGAGAAAGCACAGGTGATGATCAAAAATATGATGAATAACCAATGGGAAGGTCCGTACCCGCTGATAACTTGGGGTCAAGGATATGCTTGTGTTTCCACAGATACTGGACCAAGATGGGTCCCGGCGAGATGGGTCCGACCGTCGCTGCGGTCATCCTCGTCGTCATGATGACAGCAGAACCAGGAGATGGGATATGGATCCCACCAGCACCCAAAGAAAACATCTGGGTAACTTTGGCAAACAAGACTGGCCAGGACACCCTGTGCCTTTCGCTGGCTACCCCAGGAAACCCCTTTTCGACATGTCTAGTCAGTGTCCCAGTGGACAATTGGCCAAGCCATGGACCAGCACATCTTTTTGGAAACTCACTGGCTTTGGCTGATAACTGGGATGGGTGGACTCCTTACTTGCCACCCCTGTCCCACGAGCCGCAAGCGATTGAACTCCTAGGCTCAATCAAAATGGATAGCTGTTTAATTTTTAATTATACTGGCAAGAATCAATCTACAGCGCAGAATGTTAATTCTTCTCTGTCGATATATAGAAATAACACGGCGTGGTGCAACTATACCAGTCGTAATGTCTCCCGCTCCAGCAATGTGCCTTTACAGCTCCCGCAGGGGCTCTTTATCTGTGGTGATCGAGCTTGGGGAGGTATACCCTCACATATAAGGGGAGGGCCTTGTAGTCTGGGAAGACTTATGCTGTTGACCCCAAATACATCAATGATTCTGAATTTTACAAAGCATCATCGACGCCCCAAATGATTGGCCCACGCCTTTCAGAGCGAATGCAATGATAATGTGGAGTTTTGGAGTAAAGGGGAGATAATTACGGCCTCTATACTTGCACCAGGAGTTGCTGCTTCGAAGGCTTTAGCCACGTTGAATAAATTAGGGTGCTGGCTTGCCAAACAGAGCAATGCCACATCGCTGGCTCTATCTAGCTTATTAATAGATGTAAATTCGGTTAGACATGCTACTTTGCAGAACCATGCAGCAATAGATTTTTTGCTATTAGCCCATGGCCACGGATGCGATGAATTTGACGGAATGTGTTGTATGAACTTCTCAGATCGTTCTCTGTCCATCCATGAAAGCAACCGGAAGCTGAAAGGGGGAGTTGCTAAACTCCAGGAGGATGATGAGTGGGGATGGTTCAGCGATATGTTTGGCAGGTTGAGTTTGGGAAGCTGGGCAAAGCAGCTGCTGAAGCTAGCCGCAGAGTGCTTACTGACCTTTTTATGCATTTTAATATGCATACCATGCCTTTTACAATGTATGCAGAGAATAGTAGAAAAATCAATAAACACAGTGCTAATTGTTTAACAAAAGGAAAAAGGGGGAGATGTGGGGACTGAGGCAAAAGACAAGTTAAGTGTGGTAGAACTAATAGGCCATAAGCCATGGGAGGAATGAGCAGCTGCAGCTGCTGTTTTGGCAGATGAGGGAGTTGTGGGAAGCAACACCCTAGATAAGGAGGTGCTGCGGTGGGAACGTTATCTTTTAGAGTACGCGATGGTGTGAACAAGTAAGGTGGAAAATTACTGGCCTTGGTAGAAAAGTATATAAAGAGCATGCTTGCTTAATAAAGCGGATTTCGATTTCGACCCTGCATATCGGAGTCCATGTCTTTCAATCTGCCACAGTGTGGCACAGCATTTTGCGTGGCAGTTTGCGCAGAAGGGCACGCAGGAAGGGCCCTGCAACCTCCTTGTAGGTCCACAACCCAGGGAAGTGCTCTAGGTCTCTGCCAAAATGGTGGGCACTCACCTCAAAGCTAAATCCAGTGCTCCTACACAGAAAGCCCCTCAGATGTCTGATGCATACACCCAGATGGAACTGGTAAGGAGGGAGACTTCAGTACTGGCGCTAGGTGAGTGCCCAGACCCTTCTCCTTCTCCTGGTGAAAAGGTAAGTACTTCCACACAGTGCGCACAGGTTGATGATCTGTTACATCAGGTGTCCGAGTTGCAAGAAACAGTTAAAAGGCTGCGCAGTATTAGAGGAGCTGAGACAGAGATAGATAGGTGGTTTCATAACCATGTTCCTGTAGCAGATACCACTGAGAATGAGGCACCTTGGATCCTGGTGACCCACAAAAGCAGGACTATGTTTCAGCCCCCACCCTCTGACATCACAACAAAAAACAGGTATGAAACTTTAACAGCTACAGATACCCACATATATACATATATAGAAGTATATATAAAAAATACTGTATCTCTGTATAATTAAAATATATAACTTATTTGTACACTCATTTATATATATGTTTATATATTTTATATATATAGTATATAAATGTATATATTTTAGAACTGAGCACTTCCTGGACCAAAGGAAGTGGGCAGCCAATCAAAGGATGGCCTGAGAACACGTGGGTATGAAAGTGTCAAGAAATTGCTGTCAGCCAATCATACTGCAATATGAAAATATGTGGGTTATGATGTTTAACAAAATGTCAGCTCCTTGCCATAAAATGGGGCACCCTGTAATAAAATGGTGGCTGAAAACACAACCCCCTGTGTATATAGGAGTGGGGCCTTCTGAGTCTGATGTGCTCCTGGTAAACTGGTGTGGTGGGTTTGATCTTGGCTGGTTGCCAGGCACCCACCAAGCTGCTCTCTCGCTCACCCTCCTCAAGCAGGACAGAGGGAGAAAATAAGATAAAAAAGCTTGTGGGTCAAGATAAAAACAGGGAGATCACTTACCAATTACCGCCATGGGCAAAAAAGACTTGAATTGGGAAAATTAATTTATTGCCAAATAAAAATAGAGTAGGATAGTGAGAAACAAAGACAAAACTAAAAACACTTCCTCCCCACCTCCCCCTTCTTCCCAGGTGTGCTGGCCCTGCAATTTCCCCAAATGCCAGAAACTCGACTGCATCATTTGTGACAGTGGGGGACTGCATTTGTGCTCTCCCCTTGCTTTTTATTAACTCTGTGGAGGTTTAGGCTGGGCTGGCCACTAAACAAACAACAGATGTTTTCTATTAACCCCTCTCCCTTCCCAGAAGGGGAAGGGAAAGAGAATAAGGGAGAGACTTATGGTTTAAAAAAAACCCTAAAACAGTTTTAATGAAATATTAACAATAAAAAGAAAATATAATAATATTAATAAGAAAATATTGAAAAAAATATATAATATATACAAAAGCAATATCGAGCTCCCAGGATGATGATCACGTCACCAGCAAGCACTGGGACTGAACTCAGTGGCAGATGGGAACTGGATTCAAGAACTGGATTCAGGAATGCACGGATCGGGATCAAAGGCAGATGAACAGACAGAGTCCTCCTCAGATGCTGGCCACTGAAGAAAGAAACTGACCCCTTTGATCCCTCAGCTTTTATACTGAGCATGAGGCAGATGGGATGGAATACCCTGTTGGTTAGATTTGGGTCACCTATCCTATCCGCTCCTCCCTGCAGGTGCGACCCCTCTACACTCTTCTGCTTCCGACCCTCCAACATGGCACACAACAAAGTTAGCTGGCCTTGGTTGTTATGGCAATAAGTATAAGCAAAAGCCTCTCTGCATACCATTCCTTAGTATTAACTATAAACATCAGATGTTATCACTGCTAGAAGCAGACACTGTCTGGAAAACGTACAATTTAAGATTTATTAATACTGTTATGGTAAATCACAGGATTAGATTGTATGATACTTAGAATCAGAGAATCATAGAATAGTTTGAGTTGGAAGCGACCTTTGAAGGTCATCTAGTCCAACCCGACCTTAAAATGAGCAGGGACATCTTCCACCAAATCAGGTTGCTAAAAACTCATCCAACCTGACCTTGAATGTTTCCAGGGATGGGGCATCTACCACCTCTCTGGGCAACCTGTTCCAGTGTTTCACCACCCTTATTGTAAAAAATGTCTTCCTTTTATCCAGTCTAAATTTACCCTCTTTTAGTTTTAAACCATTACCCCTTATCCTATTGCAACAAGCCCTGCTAAAATGTTTGTCCCCATTTTTCCTGTAGGCCCCCTTTAAGTACTGAAAGGCCACAATATGGTCTCCCCAGAGCCTTCTCTTCTCCAGGCTGAACAACCCCAACTCTCTCAGCCTGTCCTCATAGGTGCTCCAGCCCTCTGAGCGTTTTTGTGACCCTCCTCTGGACCTGCTCCAACAGGTCCATGTCTTTCCTGTCCTGAGGGCTCCAGAGCTGGATGCAGTACTCCAGGTGGGGTCTCACCAGAGCGGAGTAGAGGGGCAGAATCGGCTTCCTTAACTTGCTGGCCATGCTTCTTTTGAGGCAGCCTGGGATTCAGTTGGCTTTCTGAGCTGCGAGTGCACATTGCCAGCTCATAGAATCATAGAATCATAGAATGGTTTAGGTTGGAAGGGACCTTGAAGATCATCGAGTTCCAACCCCCCTGCCACAGGCAGGGATACCTCTCACTAGACCAGGTTGCCCAAGGCCACGTCCAGCCTGGCCTTGAACACCTCCAGGGATGGGGCTTCAACAACCTCTCTGGGCAACCTGTTCCAGTGCTTCACCACCCTTAAAGTGAAAAACTTCTTCCTAATGTTTAATCTAAACCTGCCCTCTTCAAGCTTAAAGCCATTCCCCCTCGTCCTATCACTACATGCCCTAGTAAAAAGTCCTTCCACAGCTCTCCTGTAGGCCCCCTTTAGGTACTGGAAGGCCGCAATAAGATCTCCCCGGAGCCTTCTCTTCTCCAGGCTGAACAGCCCCAACTCTCTCAGCCTCTCCTCATAGGAGAGGTGCTCCAGCCCTCTGATCATCCTCGTGGCTCTCCTCTGGACGCGCTCCAGCAGGTCCATGTCCTTCTTATGTTGGGGACTGCACAGCTGGATGCAGTACTCCAGGTGGGGTCTCACGAGAGCGGAGTAGAGGGGCAGAATCACCTCCCTTGACTTGCTGGCCACACTTCTTTTGATGCAGCCCAGGATACGGTTGGCCTTCTGGGCTGCGATCGCACACTGCTTGCTCATGTCGAGCTTCTCATCAATCATCACCCCCAGGTCCTTCTCCACAGGGCTGCTCTCCAGCCATTCTCCGCTGAGCCTGTATTTGTGCTTGGGATTGCCCCGACCCAGATGTAGGACCTTGCACTTGGCCTTGTTGAACTGCATGAAGTTGGCTTGGGCCCACCTCTCCAACCTGTCCAGGTCCCTCTGGATGGCATCCCTCCCCTCAAGTGTGTCTGCCTCGCCAAACAGTTTGGTATCATCAGCAAACTTGCTGAGGGTGCACTCTACCCCACTGTCCATGTCGCTAACAAAGATGTTGAACAGTACGGGTCCCAGTACCGACCCCTGAGGAACGCCACTCGTCACTGCTCTCCACTTGGACACCGAGCCGTTGACCGCAACTCTTTGAGTGCGACCATCCAGCCAGTTCTTTATCCACTGAGTGGTCCATTTATCGAATCCATGTCTCTTCAATTTAGAGACCAGGATATCGTGTGGGACAGTGTCAAACGCTTTGCACAAGTCCAGGTAGATGACATCAGCAGATCTTCCCTTGTCCACTGCCACTGTAACCCCTTCGTAGAAGGCCACCAAATTTGTCAGGCATGACTTGCCCTTGGTGAAGCCATGTTGGCTGTCGCCAATCACCTCCTTGTTTTCTGTGTGCCTCAGCAGAGTTTCCAGGAGGATCTGCTCCATGATCTTGCCAGGCACAGAGGTGAGACTGACTGGCCTGTAGTTCCCCGGGTCTTCCTTGTTTCCCTTTTTGAAAATAGGGGTTATGTTTCCCCTTTTCCAGTCGGCAGGAACCTCGCCAGACCGCCACGACTTCTCAAATATGATGGCTAGTGGCTTCGCGACTTGATCTGCCAGTTCCCTCAGGACCCGCGGATGTATCTCATCAGGTCCCATGGACTTGTGCACCTTCAGGTTCCTCAGGTGGTCTCTCACTTTATCTTCATCTACAGTGGGCGGTGCTCCGTTTTCCCAATCCTCTCCTTTGCAATCTGCGTCTTGGGCAGTGCGGCTGCTGTCCTTGTCTGTGAAGACTGAGGCAAAAAAGTCATTGAGTACCTCAGCTCTGTCGCTGTCCCGGGTGACCAGTTCTTGCGTATCCTTCCGGAGAGGGCCTACATTTTCCCTAGTCTTTCTTTTCTCGCTGATATACCTATAGAAGGATTTTTTGTTTGTCTTAATGTCCCTGGCCAGATTTAGTTCTAGCTGGGTTTTAGCTTGTCTAACCCGCTCTCTAGCTGCTCGAACGATTCCTCTGTAATCCTCCCAGGCTACCCGCCCCTGTCTCCACTCCCTGTAGGCCTCCTTTTTAGTTTTGGTCATGTCCAGGAGCTCCTTATTCATCCACGCAGGCCTCCTGGCTTTTCTGCCTGCCTTCCTCTTTGTAGGAATGCATTGCTGCTGTGCTTGGAGGAGGTGGTCCTTGAATATTAACCAACTTTCTTGGACCCCTCTTCCTTCCAGCGCTTCATCCCACGGCACCATACCAAGCAGATTCTTCAAGAGGCCAAAGTCGGCTCTCCTGAAGTCCAGGGTCATCAGTCTGCTGCGCACCTTCTTCGTTGCCTTGAGGATTTCAAACTCAACCATTTCGTGGTCACTGCAGCCCAGGCTACCCTTGAGTTTGACCCTGTCAACCAGCCCCTCCTCGTTGGTAAGAACAAGGTCCAGCATGGCTCCTCTCCTCGTCGGCTCCTCAACCACTTGGAGAAGGAAGTTGTCCTCAATGCAATCCAGGAACCTCCTGGATTGCCTGTGCCTGGCTGTGTTATCCTTCCAACTGATGTCAGGGTGGTTGAAGTCACCCATGAGAACCAAGGTCTGTGAACGTGATGCCGCCCTTATCTGTCTATAGAGGGCTTCATCCACTTGGTCTTCCTGGTCGGGTGGCCTGTAGCATACCCCCCACTGTAACGTCCCCTGCTCCCGATTTCCCTGTAATCTTGACCCATAGGCTCTCAGTTGGCTCTGTATCCTCCCCCAGGTTGAGCTCCATACATTCCAGCTGCTCATCAACATATAAGGCAACACCGCCTCCTCGTTTCCCTTGCCTGTCTCTCCTGAAGAGCCTGTACCCTTTCATGCCGACGCTCCAGTCATAGGAGTCGTCCCACCAAGTTTCTACGATGCCAATGAGATCGTAGCCTTGGAGGCATGTACACGTCTCTAATTCCTCCTGCTTGTTCCCCATGCTCCGCGCATTTGTGAAGAGGCACTTCAGCCGTGTCTTCGTTGCGGCCGATTTGGTTGGAGCAGCTGTAATTCCTTTGTCCTGTACTAACAGTGCCTCCCGATTGACTCCCGTTGGTCCAGGAGCTCCTAGCTCATCTACGTGAAGGTTTGGGCATACTGCAGCGTAGCTGGCACATCTTGGAGCTAATGGCTGCAGGCCCTCACCAGCGCCCTGTTCCCCTTTCCTTGATGTAACATCCCTTGGCTGTTCGTGGGCAACCCTGATAATACCCCCTTCCCCCGTCGAATTTAGTTTAAAGCCCTGTTAACGAGCCCTGCCAATTTTTGGGCAAAACCCCTTCTCCCTCTTTGAGTGAGCCAGCCCCCATCTGATGCCAGCAGGCCTGATGCCGCAAAGGTCATTCCATTGTTAAAAAACCCAAAGTTGTGTCGTTGACACCATCCACGGAGCCACATGTTAACAGATTGAGCTCGTCTGTTCCTTTCAATGTCATTGCCCGCAACAGGAAGTAGGGATGAAAAAATCACCTGTGCTCCAGATCCCTGTAGTGACTGTCCCAAAGCCCTGATATCCCTTTTAATCATCCTTGCACTCCTTTCTGCACATTCATCGCCCCCCCACATGAAACAGGAGCAGCGGATAGTAGTCCGAGGGCTGCACCAGGCTAGGGAGTCTCTTAGTGATGTCCCTAACGCGTGCCCCCGGGAGGCAGCAGACTTCCCTGAGAGCGGGGTCTGCCCTACATATTGGGCCCTCAGTCCCCCTCAGTGCTGAGTCGCCCACGACTATAGCCCTCCTTTTCTTCCTTGTAGCAGCGGTCTTAATGTTTTGAGCGGGTCTTCCCAGTCCTGGCGTCTCCTGTGATGTATTAGGACTGTCCACCTTGTTGTCCTCCGGCTGTCCTGCCGTGCCCAGGGCCTCGTACCTGTTGGATAATGGTACTGGGGTAGGGGCGGCGGGCAAGGAGGGGGCTCGCTTGCTGCGCTTACCACAGACTCGCCTCCATTCATCATTTTTCAGTAGGCCTCTGCCTTCCGTCCCTTCATGTCCAGCTTTTCACCCACCAGTACCCCCAAGCCCTTCTCGGCAGGGCTGTTCTCAATCCCTTCATCCCTCAGCCTGTATTGATACTGGGGGTTGCCATTACCCAGGTGCAGGACCCTGCACTTGACCTTGTTGAACGTCATGAGCTTCACATGGGCCCACTTCTCAAGCCTGTCTAGGTCCCTCTGGATGGCATCCCTTCCCTCCAGCTTGTTGACCGCTCCACACAGCTTGGTGTCGTCAGCAAACTTGCTGAGGGTGCACTCCATCCCACTGTCCATGTTGTTGACAAAGATGTTAAATAGCACGGGTCCCAGTACGGACCTCTGAGGAACACCACTCATCACTGCTCACCATTTGGACATCGAGCCATTGACCGCAACTCTGAGTGCAACCATCCAGCCAGTTCCTGATCCAGCGAGTGGTCCCCCCTTCAAATGCATGTCTTCTCAATTTAGAGACAAGGATGTCATGTAGGACAGTGTCAAATACTTTGCACAAGTCCACGTAGATGACATCAGTTGCTCTTCCCTGTCGTCACTCTCAACTCGGGCATCGCATGATGGATTCTGTTACTAATTACACTTTTGGTTCTACCTTGGGAAAGTTTACTTCGCCCTTGGATAATTATACTAATGTGACACCATCAGAGCCAGGGCATGGAAACCTTCTGGGCTGTGATGATAAGGATTGTTACTTTCTTAAGATCGTGATTTTGTTGATGGTGCTCCTGCATGTGTTGCAGGGGTGGTTTCATGTGAATCATCAGTGCAGAGGAAGCTGTAGGGTAATGTGCGCTGCTGCCACCCCCGCAGCAGCACCACTGTCAGCCGCCCTGCTCCACTGCAACAACACAAGCGCCTCCGCCGCCCCTCCTGGCACAAGCTACTCCAGCCATGACAAAGAGTACCGCTGCTACTCAAACTCCATCAAAACTGGTACCAGTTGCCCCGGTAACCAGGAAGCAGAAAAAGAAGTCAGCTCGTTCCCCTGTCGCTTCTGACAAGGACCAGCTCGAGCCAGATAGCTTGGGAGAGAGTTCTGAGAGGGATCCAGGAGAGGGTCTTTCAAGACCAGACAAAAGAAAGAGACCTTTTAAAACAGATGAATGAGAGCGTCCTTCTAGAGCGGATCCTGGAGAGGGTCCTTCTCAGGCAGCGTCAACAAAGGAGGACTCAGATGTAGAGGTAGTTAAATCCTTCTCTATGAAGGATATGAGAAATATGAGGAAGGACTTTAGTTGTCATGAAGGTGAAACACTCATCTCCTGGTTGCTCAACGTTAGAGGGGCCCTGCCTCCAGCCAGGACGAAGAGAGGGACAACCGAATTTATTGGACCCTCTGCAGCCCGTCCTGGCGAAAGTCACACCCCGCCAGCACCATCTACTCTGCAGCCTGCAGTAAAATTCACACCAGCGCCGTCTACGTCAGCATAAGCTGCCCCCCCCACTGCAATAACACAGGCCCCTCCGCGGCCCGTCCCAGCAAAAGTTACTCCAGCCTCAACAGTGAGCACCATCACTACTCCAGCTGCTCCTATAACGAGTACCACTACTTCTCAAACTCCATTAGAGACAATACAAGCTGCCCCGGTGACCAGGAAGCAGAAAAAGAGGTCAGCTTGTTCCCCTGTCCCTTATGACAAGGACCAGCTCAAGCCAGATAGCGTGGGAGAGAGTTCTGACAGAGATCCAGGAGAAGGGCCCTTCTAGAGTAGATCCAGGAGAGGGTCCTTCTAAACCAGACAACGGAAAGAGACCTTTCAAAACAGATGAAGGAGAGGGTCCTTCTAAAGCAGATCCAGGAGGGGGTCCTTCTTGGGCAGCCTCAACACAGGAGGACTCAGATGTAGAGATAGTTCTTAAATCCTTCTCTACAAAGGATTTGAGAAATATGAGGAAGGACTTCACTTGTCATGAAGGTGAAACACTCATCTCCTGGTTGCTCCGATGCTGGGATAGTGGGGCTGATACCATAGACTTTGATGGCAGAGAAGCTAGGCAGCTGGGAAACCTGGCCAGGGATGGCGGTATCGATGAAGGGATTGGGAGAAAGACAAGCACTCTTAGTCTCTGGAGGGGCTGAGCGTCTCCAGCACTGTAACCCCATTATAGAAGGCAACCAAATTTGTCAGGCACAATTTGCTCTTGGTGAAGCCATGTTGGCTGTCACCAATCACCTCCTTATTTTTCATGTGCCTTAGCAGAGTTTCCAGGGAGATCTGCTCCATGATCTTGCTGGGCACAGAGGTGAGACTGACCGGCCTGTAGTTCCCCAGGTCTTCCTTTTTTCCCTTTTTGAAAAAGGGGGATATTTTTCCCCTTTTCCAGTCAGTGGGAACTTCACTGGACTGCCCCAACTTCTCAAATATGATGGACAGTGGCTTGGCCACTTCATCCACGAGTTCCCTCAGGACCCTCAGACGAATTTCATCAGGTCCCATGGACTTGTACACCTTCAGGTTCCTCAGATGGTCTCAAACCTGGTCTTCTCCTACAGTGGGCAGTACCTCATTCTCCCAGTCCCTGCCTTTGCCTTCTGCAACTTGGGTGGTGTGGTTAGAGCCCTTACCTGTGAAGACTGAGGCAAAAAAGTTGCTGAGTACTTCAGCCTTCTCCATGTCTCGGGTGACCAGGTCACCCATTACCTTCCAGAGAGGTCCACATTTTCCTTAGTCTTCCTTTTGTCACTGACATACCTATAGTAGCTTTTCTTGTTGCCCTTGATGTCCCTGGTTGGATCTAACTCTATCTGGCCTTTTGCTTTCCTAACCTGATCCCTGGCTACTCAGACAATTTCTCTGTATTCCTCCCAGGCTACCTGTCCTTGCTTCCACCCTCTGTAGGCTTCCTCTTTGAGTTTGAGATTGTCCAGGAGCTCCTTGTTCAATCATGCAGGCCTCCTGGTGTTTTTGCCTGACTAGGAAGTCGCTCCTGAGCTTGGAGTAGGTGATCCTTGAATATTAGCCAGCTTTCTTGGGCCCTTCTTCCATCCATGGCTTTATCCCACAGTACTCTACCAAGCAGATCTCTGAAGAGGCCAAAGTCTGCTCTCCTGAAGTCCAGGGGAGCAAGCTTACTGTGCACCGTCCTCGCTGCCCTAAGGATCTTAAACTCCACCATCTCATGGTCACTGCAGCCAAGGCTGCCCTTGAGTGTGACATTTCCCACCAACACCTCCTTATTGGTGAGAACAAGGTCCAGCATGGTACCTCTCCTCGTTGGCTCCTCTATCACTTGGAGAAGGAAGTTATTGTCGAGACATTCCAGGAACTTCTTGGATTGCTTATGCCCTGCTGTGTTGTCCCTCCAACAAATATCGGGGTGATTGAAGTCTAGTTTAATCCTGACCCATAAGCTCTCGGTTGGCTCCTCATCCATCCCCAGGCAGAGCTCCATGCACTCCAGCTGGTCCTTGACATAGAGGGCGACACCCCCTCCTTGTCTCCCCTGTCTGTCCCCTTCTATTCCAACACTCCAGCCATAGAAGCCATCCCACCATGTCTCCGTGATGCCAATAAGATCATCGTCTTGCAGGTGTGTGCACGTCTAACTCCTCTTGTTTGTTCCCCATGCTATGTGCATTTGCATAAAGGTATTTAAGTTTGATAGAGAGAACTAACACTTAAGGGCTAATAGCAGGAGGGAACATGCTTGACGCAAAACATATATCTGTAACCTTGTAGCCATTGCCTTGCTTAACCCATATCTATAATTATAACCTCGGCCATCGTGTAAGGCGTTTAATCAGGAAATAGCAGAGGGGAGTTGCAGAGAAGAACAGAACAGTCATGGCCGGCCTTGCTAAAGAAACCTGCTGGAACTGACCTTGCGGTTGTGGAGTCTGATAAAAGAGAGACTGAGCTTACGCAGGAATAAAGAGTCGCTTGCGGTGATGAAGAAGAGAGGGTTTGCCTTCATCCTCTCGACCCTCAACGACCACCACCAGAAGAAACCGTGCATGCTCGGTGGGGAGGAGATCACGGAAATGGCTCATTTGCATATGAAGCGGGATAGATAGTTAATATGTATAGGCGTATTGAGAAACCTTATGAATATGTAACACTTTGCTGCATAAATATGATACGAGCTGCTGCGTTAGGCGCGCACGAATTTGGTGGGATGACCCCCCGTGCTGCCCAGCGCTGAATAAAACATACCTACTTTACAACCTTCTTGGTTGTGGAGTCTGATTTCCGCACGTCAGTTTTGGCGAGCCAGCCAGGAGGTTCTCTGCTCAGCTGCGGGATCGACTGTGGAGCGGACGCCCCTAGGCGCGCCCCGAGTACTTTCCTCGGAGGAGCCTCCACTCCCAGCCGCTCACCGTGGGAGTAGACAACAACCTCCTGAAGCTGCGGGCAAACGGTATGTTTAATGAGGGGGCCAGTAAGTCATAGGGGACGCCCACGCGTGGCCGGGGCTGCTGGTAAAGCGCGCAGAGATGTCTGGCGTGCAGCATAGTCCCCGTATGGGAAGAGGGTACCCTGTATTATAGTAAGGGGATTCGCTGACCGATAGAGTGGCTGCTAGCGATCTTGGGAGTAGATCGAGTGAATCCGAGGTTATCGCTGCATCCCGGCATCGGGAGCCAGGACGGATCTGCTAATGACTGTCTGAGAAGCAGGAGAAGGGTAAGCGAGCCTCTCACAATTGTGATATGTCAACTAAGTAATATTTGCAGCTGCTGGAGGGATACTAACTGGAGTGATAATTTCATGTCTCATTTGTAAATGCCCGGGTATTTTGTGTTAAAAGCACTTGTGTGTGTGTGTGTGTTTTTAAGACGCAGCATCGTTGTAAAGTGAGGGGGAGTCCTGAGTTGCGGTTTCATGACTCTCCGAGGAACTCAGAGACGGACAAAACATCTGACGTTCTGTAAAAGTTTTTTCTGATATATGTAAGTTAGGCTGCTGTGGTGTTTAGTCGCTCTCCTATCCGGGGTTTGACTAATCATCAAAGTGGCAGAACAGAGGAAGTCACTCCTTCGGTGGTTTGGGCTCGAACCTTGGGAATATTTAAACGAAGGAGGAGATTGGATAAGGAGGGGGGAGAGTCAGTTTTATTAAAAGGAGTGTATGTAACACCGGGTGGACAAATAGTAGCCCTAGACTGGGAGCAACCTGTCCCAGATACCCTTTTAAACCCCCATATTGGCAGACAGGTGGGGGTAATCCCTTGTTTTATATGTGGATTAACTTCGACTAACAGGCTGGGCAGGAATTGGCACTCGGCCTGGGTTTTGTTGAAGTGTAAGTCTTGTGGAAAAAAAAGTGGTATTGTTTATCTAAGAGGCGAAAGGCGGAATGTTTTAAGTGTCTTCCCCAAATCCCTCATTTTTATGACTGGGAAAAGGCTCAATAGGAAGCCGAGATAGCAAAACTTTTATGCGGAAAGGAGAATCTAATCCCAGGGATCTGGAATGTGTGGGAGGAGGACTGGGAAAGAGTTAGAACAGTTTGCAAGAAGAGGTTTGCGTGGAAGTTGAAGCGCAGCAGAAAGAGAAAATAGTTGGAAAAATTAATTAAAGAAACTTAAAGATGGGTAATACTCAAGGGGGTATCCTCAAGAAAAGTCCTTTAGGTTGTGTGCTTGCTCATTGGAAAGAAATTGTGGGAAATGGAGGTACAGAAAGTAAGAAACAGTTAATGTTATTTTTAAGAAGAGAAGGGAAATGGGATGAGGTATCATATGCAGATATGTTCTTTACCCTCCGAAACCATCCGGAGTGGCAGAGGGATTGTGGAATAGTGCCACCGCAGGACCCTATGGTACTCGCCCTCGAGCGAGAGAATAAAGGATTAAAAGGAAAACTGAGGCGGTGCTGCTCAGCATGTAGTATTGGACAAAGACGCACTAAGATCAGTAAAAATTATCAAGTATCAGAACAGGATTTAACTGATCTGTTTAAGTCTCCCCCTCGGTCACAGGAATGAGATGTGGACTCGGATAGAACTCCTACTCCTCCGGACAGCCCTGTAGCCTCCCGGACTAGGGGGAAACCTCTAATTTTGCAGGCACCGCTTCGAGAGGCAGTAGGACCAGAGGGAGGGACAATGTTGATTAAGGTACCTTTTACCACTACCGATTTGGGGGCATGGAAAAAGGTTGCCAAGGATTATAGGAATGATCCTGTGGGCGTAACCAAACATTTTCAGTTTATCATAAAGCAACATAACCCTGATTGGAATGATATGCAGCTATTATTGGAATATATGACAGAAACGGAAAAACAACAGATTTTAAAGGTTGCTGGGGATTTAGCTGAAGATCATTATAAGATCGCGGGAGGGGACGTTAAAGAATATTTCCCCTGCAGGATCCAAAGTGGGATCCAAATAAATCAGCACATATGGAAAGATTACAAGCATATCAAGGATGGATTTCAAAAGGAATGGAGAGAGCCATTCCTAAGACCATCAACTGGTCAGCATTATATGCAATTAAACAAGGTCCCTCCGAGTCACCATCTGAGTTCCTGGACCGACTGAGAGATGTAATGCACCGCCACACACTGCTGGATCCTGGGTCTGAGGTAGGAGTACAGCAACTAGTCTCTCTATTTTTAGGACAGCCTACAGGAGATATTAGACGGAAACTCCAAAAGCTGCGTCCCACAGAAAGTAGAAGTCTGGAAGTGTTACTGGATGAGGCGTGGAGAGTGTTCAGTAATAGAGAAGATGATTGTAAACGAGGGCAAAGAAGGGTTGCAGTCATCAGGGAGGGGGAAGAGAGAAAACCCAGACAAGGACTGCCTCGATTAGGCAAGGATCAATGTGCATGGTGAGAAAGATCGGGACACTGGAAAAGCAAGTGTCCGGAAAGGTGGAAAAATAAGGAAAAGGCATGGAACAACCAAAAGGGAAGAGTGTTGGCTCACATGAAGGTAGACTGACGGGGACCAGAGGAATCTACCCTAGCGGATCCACTGGTTATAATGAAGCTAGGGGAGGAACAAAAGAAAGTAGAATTTTTGGTTGATACAGGGGCTACATATTTGGTTTTAAATCAAGCTTTGATGCCCCTGGGAAATGAATATATTATGGTAAAAGGGGCAACTGGCCAAAGTGAAAAGGCATATTTTTGCGAACCTCTGAGATATAAACTGGGAAAACAATGGGGCATTCACAGGTTCCTGTACATGCCCAACTCCCCAAAGGCACTTTTGGGGAGAGATTTATTGGAACAATTGGGTGCAATAATTAAATTTGAAAAAGGAGAGATTACTCTGGAGGTAAATGACCAGCAGTATATTCAGATAATGAGCTTATCCCTAGCTAGTGTCCCCGTGGGAGGAAAAATCAGCGAAGAAATCATGAATGAGGTATATCCCGGGGTATGGGCCACAGATATACCAGGAAGAGCAAAAAATGCTACACCTGTTGAGGTCAAACTTAAAGAGGGACGACAACCGGTAAGAATCAAACAATATCCCTTAAGGAAGGAGGATAGGGAGGGAATTCAACCAATAATAGAAAAATTTTTACAACTGGGGTTGCTAAGAGAATGTGAATCTGATTTTAACACTCCCATATTACCTATCCGTAAACCTGACGGGTCATACCGGATAGTCCAGGACCTACGAGCTATAAATAAAATAACTGAAGACCTCTACCCAGTAGTGGCGAATCCATACACCCTACTGACTGCATTGACACCTGAACTAGCCCGGTTTACAGTCTTAGATCTGAAGGATGCCTTCTTTTGCCTCCCTCTCCATAAAGCCAGCCAGAAAATATTTGCATTCGAATGGGAAAATCCTAAAAGTGGACGTAAGACTCAGCTCACCTGGGACAGTGTTGCCACAAGGGTTCAGAAACAGCCCCACCATATTTGGTAATCAACTCGCAAAAGATTTAGAGTCTTGGGAAGCCCTGCCCGAGGAAGGGAAACTGTTACAATATGTAGATGATCTCTTGATTGCCACCAAGACAGAGGATGCTTGTATAACCTGGACGGTGAGTCTGCTGAATTTTTTAGGACTCCAAGGATACCAGGTATCTAAGAAGAAGGCCCAAGTGGCGCAGAGTAAGGTGATATATTTGGGCTATGAGATCAGTGCTGGACAAAGGACTTTGGGACAGGCCCGAAAAGAGACAATAGGCCAAACTCCAAGACCACAAACAGTGAAGGAACTACGATCTTTTCTGGGAATGACTGGGTGGTGTCGGCTGTGGATTTATAATTATGGGCTGCTTGTCAAACCCCTGTATACCCTAATGACTACTGAACAGAAACCCCTTAAATGGACTAAAGAGACCATACAGGCCTTCGAGTCGTTAAAAAAGGCCTTGATGTCAGCTCCAGCCTTGGGACTCCCAGACGTGAGTAAACCGTTTATCCTTTTCTCTCACAAAAAACAGGGAATTGCCTTAGGGATATTGGCACAAGATCTAGGCCCATATCGGCAAGCAGTTGCATATTTCTCCAAGCAATTGGATACAACTGCGAAAGGCTGGCCTGGATGCTTGCGGGCAGTTGCGGCTGTAGTATTAAACATCCAGGAAGCCTGAAAGTTCACCTTGGGCCGGAAAATGACTGTGTTAGTGTCCCATACAGTATCCTCAGTACTGGAAGCGAAAGGAGGACACTGGCTGTCCCCACAAAGATTCTTGAGATATCAGGCCATACTGGTGGAACAAGATGATGTGGAAATTGTAATCACTAACATTGTCAATCCAGCTTCTTTCCTTAGTGGGAATACAGGAGAACCAGTGCATCATGATTGTCTGGAAACCATTGAAGCAACATATTCGAGCCGTCTGGACCTGAGAGACAGTCCTATGGAGAACACAGAGAATTGGTTCGTGGATGGAAGCAGCTATGTCCTAAATGGTAAAAGGTATGCTGGGTATGCCGTCACCACCAGTCAAGAAATAATAGAGTCAGGACCTTTGCCCATGAATACTTCTGCTCAGAAGGCAGAAATAATTGCTTTGACCCGCACCTTGGAATTGGCCCAAGGCAAAGCTGTGAATATCTATACAGACTCAAAATATGCCTTTGGGGTTGTACACGCACATGGGGCTATCTGGAAAGAGAGAGGACTATTGAATTCACAGGGCAAAAACATCAAGCATGCAGAGGAGATCTTGAAACTGCTGGAGGCAGTCCAACTCCCTGAGAAAGTGGCGATCATGCACATTAAGGCTCACCAGAAAGTAAACTCGGAGTTGGAAAGCGGAAATGAGCTGGCGGACAGAGAGGCAAAACAGGTAGCCAAAACAAAGGTAAAAACAGAAGGGGCTTTGGTCCCTGATGGACGAATTTCCCTAGAAGATAAGCCAGAATATACTAAAGAGGATCAGAAACTTATCATAGACTTAGAAGGGTCATACAACAAAGAGGGGTGGGCTCTCACCCCACAAGGGAAACTAATCGTTCCCTCCCATCTAACATGGTCTCTAGTAAGAGAAGAACACAGAAAGAGGCATTGGGGAGCAGAGACCTTATATAAACACCTAATTAGAGAAATCGTAGCTAGAAACTTATACACCACTGTGAAACAAGTGACTCAGCAGTGTGAGCTATGCCTCCAGACTAATCCTAAGAACACCCCCAAACCAGAAATAGGCCAAATTGGGAGAGGCAACGGGCCTGGGCAACAATGGCAAATTGACTTCACAGAACTCCCAAGAAAAGGGGGGTATCGATACTTATTGGTATTAACTGATACCTTTTCAGGTTGGCCAGAAGCATTCCCTGCCAGGACGGCCAAAGCTCGGGAGGTAACCAGAATATTAATACAAGAGATAATACCACGCTTTGGGGTTCCGGCAACCATATCATCTGATAGAGGGCCACATTTCATCTCGAAAGTAGTACAACAAATTAGCCACTATTTGGAAATAGATTGGCAGCTTCACACCCCATATCGCCCTCAGTCGAGTGGCCAAGTAGAAAAAATGAACCACCTAATCAAACAGCAAATTGTAAAATTGGTACAGGAAACTAACTTGGCCTGGCCTCAGTCTCTTCCCTTGGCTCTTTTGCGCATACAAACTAGGCCAAGAGCAAAGGAAGGACTGAGCCCTTTTGCCATAGTGTTATATGTTTTAAACTCACGAATGATAAAACAAATGAGGCAATTGATATATGCTCAACAACTCCGACAACAAGTCGAAGTAGGCAAAAATCTTATAAAGAGCCTAGAAAGGAATGGAATAATATAAAGGGCACTAACATAAAGTAAATGAATTTACTTACTTTTTAGAAAAGGGGGGATTGATAGAGAGAACTAACACTTAAGGGCTAATAGCAGGAGGGAACATGCTTGACGCAAAACATATATCTATAACCTTGTAGCCATTGCCTTGCTTAACCCATATCTATAATTATAACCTCAGCCATCGTGTAAGGCGTTTAATCAGGAAATAGCAGAGGGGAGTTGCAGAGAAGAACAGAACAGTCATGGCCGGCCTTGCTAAAGAAACCTGCTGGAACTGACCTTGCGGTTGTGGAGTCTGATAAAAGAGAGACTGAGCTTACGCAGGAATAAAGAGTCGCTTGCGGTGATGAAGAAGAGAGGGTTTGCCTTCATCCTCTCGACCCTCAACGACCACCACCAGAAGAAACCGTGCATGCTCAGTGGGGAGGAGATCACGGAAATGGCTCATTTGCATATGAAGCGGGATAGATAGTTAATATGTATAGGCGTATTGAGAAACCTTATGAATATGTAACACTTTGCTGCATAAATATGATACGAGCTGCTGCGTTAGGTGTGCACGAATTTGGTGGGATGACCCCCCGTGCTGCCCAGCGCTGAATAAAACATACCTACTTTACAACCTTCTTGGTTGTGGAGTCTGATTTCCGCACGTCAAGTTGGGCCCCTGATGAATCTAACTTATTGTCTGGAGTGGTCAGTTTTCCTTTATGCTGCACTCCAGGTGCTCTCCTGCTGACCTGCAACCCTTCTCCAGGTTGTGGGCCTCTACTACTGGTATTGGCATCATACTGGTAGGATTGGGATGGATTGTGTTTCCCCTCCCCCAGCAACTCTAGTTTAAAGTCCTCTTCACAAGGTTGGCACGCCTCTGACCAAAGATACTCTTCCCCTTTTCTGACAGGTGGTCCCCATCCGTCCCCAGTAGACCAGGTTTTTTGAAGCGAGTCCCATGGTCTAAGCACCCAAACCCCTGGCTGTTGCACCGGTCCTGTAGCCAGCTATTGATTTGCCAGATTCGCCTGGCCCTGTCAACCGCCCTCCCTTTGACCGGGAGGTCTGATGAAAAAACTACCTGTGCCCCAGAGTCCCTGACCACTGCTCCCAGGACTCTATAATCTTTCTTGATAGTCTTCAGGCTGCTCCCAGCTGCATCACTGGTGCCCACGTGAAACAGCAGCAGTGGATAATAGTCTGAGGACTGCATGAGGTTTGGTAGTCTCTTGATGACATCTACCTTTTGATTTCACTTTGTGGCTAGTTGATTATCCTGAGCGTGAGCTTTTACCCACCCATCTTGAAAAGTGTTTTCCTGGCTATATCCAGTAATAATTGCCAATCTTTGTTTCTCCAAACTGGGGATCTATTTACTTCTTAATTCAAGGTTTCCCAATGACAGAGCCACTGTATAGCACTGACCCATACAGCATAAGAATCTACATATATAATTTTTGCTCCTTTCTGTGCTGCTAAAACAACTGCTCTCATTTCCCTAAGTGGGTTCAGTCTGCATATTGGGCCTTCTGTTCCCCTCAGAAGAGAGTCTCCTATGCCAGTGACCTGTCTTTTTTTCTTAATGGAAGTGGTTTTGAAGTGTGGCGTAGGCTGACTTAACCTTGGCAACACCTCCAACCTAGATGGACTATCATCCTCGTTAGTGGTTCCACTTGCAGAGCCTCATACCTATTGTACAAGGGCTCCTGGGAAGCTGAAGTAGTCATAAAGGAGACGCGCCTGCTACGCTGGGCAGGAACTTGTTGCCATTCCCCCGTATCCCTTAAGTCACCACGTTCTGCCAGGTGGAGAGAGGATAGAGAATCCTCCGTATCATGTGTCCTGTCTGCCTGACAGGTCTGTCCCAGGGATGGCAGCATGCAGTTCCAGTAGTCAATCTCCTTCTAAAACTCCCTCATACTCCTCAACCTAGACACCTCCTCCCGGAGCTCTGTCACTAAGCAGAGGAGTTCGTCTACCTTGGCGCACCTCTCACAGGTATACTCACTACAGCCATCTGGTACTGGCATAAGAGTAGGGCACACCCTGCAGCCTGACACCTGGGTAGCAGCATGTACCCTTCGGAGCTCTGTCTGGGGAGCTGTGTCAGTTGCAGACATAGCCTTCTGCTGGGTAGATACCATTGCTCCCTGACAGAGCCGGCAGTTACAGCACCCTTCCGTGTAAACTGATGCCTTTGCTGACACACCATGCCCTGGTCACTAGCGCTCCCTAGGGGTTTCTTTTATAGGTGTTGAGGCTTGGCCTCGGTTGCTCCTGGCCCCGCCCAGGTCTCGTCAGCCACTCTTGTGAGAGCTGCGGACTCGTGGTGGGTCTCTCTGCTCCCCTGATTTTTCTCCAGTTCAGGAAATCCCCCTGTAAACTGTGCTAGAGCGCTCCGCTGCAGATCGTGCTGGCACCAGAGCTGCTCACCTCGATAACAGAGGCTGAGGACAAAAGAGAACAAAATACAACAAAAATACAATAAAAGAGACATTTAAATTCTTTAGTCTGAAATAGAGAGATTAATGCACATGGAGATAAAATGTTAGCAAGTGTCACACAATAAATTAATGGTAGATTCAGGAATAGAATCTAAGAACTATCTACTGTGATACAGGATATCTGGTTATTATCAACAAGGGAGAAGAAGGATAGTCATAATTTGTTTTGTAAGACTTGATGCAATCTGAACAACTATTCGTATATTATCAGGTACTCTGAATTAATAAATCATAGAATCATAGAATGGTTTGGGCTGAAAGGGACTTAATGATCATCTAGTTCCAACCCCTCTGCCATGGACAGAGATACCTTCCACTAGATGAGCTTTCTCAAAGCCCTATCCAACCTGGCCTTGAACACTTCCGGGGGTGGGCATCCACAACTTCCCTGGGCAACCTGTTCCAGTGTCGCACCACCCTCATAGTAAAGAATTTCTTCCTGATATCTACTCTAAATCTACCCTCTTCCAGTTTAAAACTGTCCTATCACTACACTCCCTGATAAAGAGTTCCCCCCGCCTTTAGGAACTGGAAGGCTGCAATAAGGTCTCCCCAGAGCCTTCTCTTCTCCAGGCTGAACAACCCCAACTCTCTCAGCCTGTCTTCATAGCAGAGGTGCTCCAGCCCTCTGATCATCTTCGTGGCCCTCCTCTGGACCTGCTCCAACAGGTCCATATCTTTCCTATGTTGAGGGCTCCAGAGCTGGATGCAATATTCCAGGTGAGGTCTCATGACAGCAGAGTAGAGGGGGAGAATCACCTCCCTTGACCTGCTGGCCACACTTCTGATGCAGCCCAGGATGCAATTGGCTTTTTGGGCTGCAAGCGCACATTTCCAGCTCATGTCCAGTAACATGCCTGTTATGTAGGGGCACTTTGGGTGGGGGAGGGGAAGATTCCTCCTGCCTCAACCACAGATGAGAGTCCAGTCTCCTTTGTCTCATGAGATGGTTGAGTCTGTCAGCTCAGGGTTGGATGCAAGTTTACCTTCCCTTTGCACAGCCTTATACAGGGCTGTTGCTCAGCTTGTGACAGCGCACAATACCACGCATCAATCTCTCGCTCAGATTCCCAGATACTGCGCTGCCTGTTAAGCTCCTCTTGTAACATGGCTACTTGCTTGAAGAGTTCCTCCAGATGGGCACACTTGCACCCATGACATCCACCTCTGCCTTCAGACCCTAGGGGGACTTCCAGGTTCTGGGCAGCTCTTTCAGTTCTTGGGGGGTTTCTGAGTGTAGGTGTCCACACAGGGAAGTTTTATCACTTCTGTATGTATATGTGAGACACTACGAGTCCCTCAAAACCCAAAATCCACACTGGATTCTTTTTATCTTTTTATTTTTGTGCTGAAACTGTTATGCAGGCCTGCTCTTTATGTGAGAGAGCAACTGGAATGTATTTAGCTCTTCCCTGGGGGCAGATGAAGAGCAAGTTGAGAGCTTGTGGATAAGGATCAAGGGGCAGGTTAACAGGGGAGACACTGTTGTGGGTGTTTATTACAGGCCACCTGATCAGGATGGGGAAGTTGATGAGGCCTTCTACAGACAGGTGAGAATTGCCTCACAATCACAGGCCTTGGTTCTCATGGGGGACTTCAACTACCCTGATATCTGCTGGGAAGGTTGCACAGCTAGGCATGTACAGTCCAGGAGGTTCCTCCAGTGCATTGATGATAACTTCTTGACTCAGGAGGTGGAAGAGCCCACAAGGAGAGGTGTACTACTGGACCTAGTACTGACAAACAAAGAGGGACTGGTGGAGGATGTTAAGGTTGGGGGCAGACTTGGCTGTAGTGATCATGAGAAGATAGAGTTCAGGATTAAGTGCAGTATGCACAAAATGACAAGTAGGGTTGAAACCTTAGACTTCAGGAGGGCTAACTTTGATCTCTTCAAGGAATTGCTGGGAGAAATCCCATGGGAGAGGGCTCTAGAGGGTAAGGGGGCTCAAGAGAGCTGGCTGATACTCAAGCACCACCTCCTCCAAGCTCAGGATAGGTGCATCCTGAAGAGCAAGAAATCAGGCAAGGGAAGCAGGAGACCTGCATGGCTGAGCAGGGATCTTCTGAAAAAGCTCAGGTGGAAGAAGGGAGTTCAAAAGGTGTGGAAGAAGGGGCTGACGACTTGGGATGAGTACAAGAATGCTGTCAGGGTATGCAGGGAAGAAACAAGGAAAGCCAAGGCAGCCTTGGAATTGAACCTGGCAAGGGATATCAAGGCCAATAGGAAGGGTTTCTTTAAGTATATAGGAGGCAAAAGGAAAATTAGGGAAAATGTGGGCCCGCTCTTGAACGAGACAGGTGCTGTGGTGATGGATGATGCAGAGAAGGCAGAGTTGCTGAATGCCTTCTTTGCTTTTGTCTTCACTGCTCGGGCCAGCTCTCGGGTGTCCCAGGCTTTTCAGGTAACAGAGAAAGTCTGGAGGAAGCATGACTTTCCCCTGGTCGAAGAGGAACAAGTTAGAGAACAATTAAGTAAACTGGACACCCACAAGTCCATGGGGTCTGATGGGATGCTCCTGCGAGTGCTGAGGAAGTCATTGCTGGGCCGCTCTCCATCATCTTTGGAAGGTCCTGGAGAACAGGGGAGGTGCCTGAGGACTGGAGGAAAGCCAATGTCACTCCAGACTTCAAGAAGGGCAAGAAGGAGGACCCGGGAAACTACAGGCCAGTCAGCCTCACCTCCATCCCTGGAAAGATGATGGAACAGGTCGTTCTGGGCGTCATCTCCAAGCACCTGGAGGAAAAGAAGGTTATCAGAAGTAGTCAACATGGATTCACCAAGGGGAAGTCATGTCTGACTAATCTGATAGCCTTCTATGATGGTGTGACTGGATGGGTGGATGAAGGGAGGGCAGTGTATGTTGTCTACCTTGACTTCAGCAAGGCTTTCCACACTGTCTCCCACATCATCCTCACAGGCAAGCTTAGGAAGTGTGAGTTAGATGAATGGACAGTGGGGTGGACTGAACAGTGGCTGACAGATAGAGCTCAGAGGGTTGTGGTTAGTGGTGCAGAGTCTAGTTGGAGGCCAGTAACAAGTGGTGTCCCTCAGGGGTCAGTACTGGGTCAAGTCCTGTTCAATCCAGTCCAATCCTATCAATGACCTGGAGGAAGGGATAGAGTGTACCATCAGCAAGTTTGCTGATGACACAAAACTGGTGGCTGACACACCAGAAGGCTGTGCCGCCATACAGCATGACCTGGATAGGCTGGAGAGTTGGGCAGAGAAAAACCTGATGAAATTCAACAAGGGCAAGTGTAGGGTACTGCATCTGGGAAGGAATAACCCCATGCATCAGTACAGGGCTGACTTCCTGGAGAGCAGCTGTGTGGAAAGGGACCTGGGAGTCCTGGTGGACAACAGGATGACCATGAGGTAGCAATGTGCCCCAGTGGCCAAGAAGGCCAATAGCATCCTGGGGTGCATCAAGAAGAGTGTGGCCAGCAGGTCGAGGGAGGTCATCCTCCCCATTATACTCTGCCCTGGTGAGGCTGCATCTGGAGTACTGTGTCCAGTTCTGGGCTCCCCCGTTCAAGAAGGACAGGGAACTGCTGGAGAGGGTCCAGCAAAGGGCTACAAAGATGATTAGGGGATTGGAGCATCTTTCTTATGAGGAAAGGCTGAGGCACTTGGGTCTTTTTAGTCTAGAAAAAAGAAGACTCAGGGGGGATCTTATCAGTACTTATAAATTCTATAAGGAGGGTGCCAGGGCGATGGGAACAGTCTTTTATCAGGGGTGCCCAGTGACAAGACAAGAGGTAATGGGCACAAACTTGAACATGGGAAGTTCCATCTTAACATGAGGAGGGACTTCTTTCCTTTGAGGGTGGCAGAGCACTGGAACAGGCTGCCCAGAGAGGTTTTGGAGTCTCCCACTCTGGAGACATTCAAAACCCACCTGGATACTGTCCTGTGCAACCTGCTGTAGGTGTCCCTGCTGTGGCAGGGGGGTTGGACTTAGATGATCTCCAGAGGTCCCTTCCAACCCTGACCGTTCTGTGATTCTGTGACTGTATTGTTGCAGTTTACGCCTTTATGTTTTACTTTTGGCAGTACAGATATGGCACACACAGCAGACTGGTGGGTGAGTGGATGAGTGAGTTTAGACAATTATGTTTATGGCATAGTTTAAAACAACGTAAGCCAAAAAAATTTGTGTCTCAGTATAGCTCTGTTATATATAATAAGGTTTTATAGAAAGAGAGTCTGGAGAAGTGAAACCATTAAAAAATCAATTTATTGGTTTATCAAAAATGAGATTGTTATATGATCTGATTGCAGTTTGTAAAAAAATTTTTCTGGTAAGAAAATATCTGTTACTAAAGAGCTCTTTAATCCCATGACAGGGAGCATTTCAGGTTCCAGTACCTGGAGGATGAAGCTGGACCCTATTCTCTAGGGTGTGGCACCACAGTTTGGGTGGAACAGCACACAAGGAAGTGGGCACCTGAAGGGTGCACCTGAAGGGTGCACCTGAAGGGTACTGAAGCTCTGCCAGCTCAACCAATGGTATCCACCCGGCAGAAAGCCATGGCCTCTGTAAGCTCTGCACCTGTCAGAGATTATGTAGCTTCCCAGACACAGCTCTGGTGGGAACATGCTGCCACCCAGGTGTCAGGCTGCAGGGTGTGCCCTACTCTTATGCCAGTACCAGACGGATGTAGTGAGTATACCTGTGGTAGGTGCGCCCAGGTAGAGGAACTCCTCTGCTTAGTGACAGAGCTCCGGGAGGATGTGACTAGGTTGAGGAGTATCAGGGAGTGCAAGAGAGAGAGAGACTACTGAAATCACACACTACCTTCCCCGAGACAGGTTCAACAGGCAGACAGGACACATGATACGGAGGATTCCCTATCTCTCCACCTGGCTGAACACAGTGACTGAAAGGATAGAAGGCAATGGTGACAAGTTCCTTCCAGGCACAGCAAGCGTGACTCCTCTGTGTTTACCCCACTGTTGCATTAAAGGGCAAAATAATTTGGCAGAAAATAAACCCCGTTGCATTCCAGCATGTATCAGAGGGGCTGGGGGCAGCTAGGCTTAGATTCTGAGTGATGCCCAATTCAGTGTTAAAAGTCCGGTCACATTCAACATGTATATTGAACTATCATGATTATGGATGCACTCATAACACCATACACAATTCGATCTAGCGGCGTTCCATGAACTAGCACGGCCACACTTAAGTAATTGGGTCGCATTCACTATGAACTCTCACGGATAGATTGGTGAAAAGTGTAGTTTATTGAAGCAACAGATGCACAAGTTCTTTTGGATTGCTGGTGATAGTGACTGCAAAGCACGTGCAAATACTAAAGATGTTAGTAATACAGCCTGGCTACAAATGCGCTAAGTTATAAAATAACTCTGTAGAGATTTCTAAGTTTCCCGGGGAAGCACTTGGTATAACCAAGTGTTTGAATCTTACCCACAGGCGTCCTTATAAGGGGGAAGAGAGGCTCAGCCCTTTGACTGATCCCAGAAGTCAGGGGTGGTCAGCGATGGTGTTTCCCTGATTGCGTTGGTATCTTCCCTGACATCCCTCCTCTCTTAAGCTATTTTTATACTATTTTTTACCTTTCAGGTGGAGCTTGAGGGACTCTAGTCATACATACTTTTGTTATGATTGGTGTAAAATGTTCTTGCTTTGCTTTTAAAGGTATAGACTATGAAAAATTCAGAGCGCAGACTCCGTGAGGAGTGGTTGCACCTTGGAGGTGGGTAGCTTTTGGGATGGAGGTGTGTTTTGGTATTATAATGACATTATAATGAGCAAAGTTCACCCAAAGGATAGCATTTTGTCAAAAAATGACAGATCGTTGGCTCAGGGTAAGAATTAGGCAGCTTATCAGTTCCATAAGACCTTCAAGGGTTCCATTCGACCCTCAAGTTCCCATTTTATCACAGAGTTTTGCCGCGGTGTCTCCACTCCGCTCCATCCTCTACACTCTTCTCCCTTAGCGTTAGCGCACCGGAGATGTCATTAACATCTAAGGTTGCCTAGGGAACCTTTGTGAAATGTGTCCATTGCACACCAGCTGCGCTCTGTCCCTGGAAGTTTCATCCATGCTGTACTTTTCTTCAAAATGTGAATACAACTTAATTTCTAAGTCTCCTCCAGTAATAATCCCACACCCACCTTCCCAGGTGCCCTTGCATAATAGGTATGACGCTCTGCAAGTGGAACCGAGCAATAATGAGGACAATGGTTCATCTAGCTTGGAGGTGTCGCCAAGGTTAAGTTGGCCTATGCCCTGTGTCAAAACTGCTTCCATAAAGAAAAAAAGGCAGGTCATTGTCATAGGAGCCTCCCTTCTGCAGGGAACAGAAGGCTCAATATGCAGACTGAACCCACTTCTTAGGGAAATCTGCTGCCTCCCTGGGCCCAGCTTAAAGATGTGAAAAGAAAGCTTCCTACACTGGTATGGCCCTTGGATTATTATCCATTATTGATTTTTTGAGGTAGGCAGCAATGAAGTTGCAATAAGAAGTCCAAGGGCAATCAAGAGAGATTTCAGGGCCTTGGGACAACTGGTTAAGGGATCAGGAGCACGAGTGGTTTGTTCCTCTGTCCTTCCAGTTGCAGGGAATGATGTTGGAAGAAACAGGAAGACCCAGCTGATCAGTACATGGCTCATGACTGGTGTCACTGGCAGAATTTTGGGTTTTTAATCATGGATGGGTTGGTCTACGTGACAGCAGGCCTGCTAGAGACAAATGGGGTACACCTGTCTCAAATGGGGAAAAGGATCTTTGCAGAGGAGTCAGCAGGATCATTGAAAGAGCTTTACACTAGTTTTGAAGGGGGAAGGGATAAAACCAGGCTTGCTAGAGATAAGCCTGGGGGAAGCATGCTAATGTTTGAGGGATGGTGTGCTAGCGAGGTCCTTTAGTCTGCCGTCTCAGTGGAGGCAGGGGATGGAGATCCATGCAGCAGCAAAGACACAAGGGTTATTTATTAATGCGTTAGAAACCATGGAAGTGCCTGAGAACGGTCATGTAGACATTAGGGCTTCTCCCCTCAAAAATCAATAGCCCAACTGAAGTGCATCTACACCAATGCACGCAGCATGGGCAACAAACAAGAGGAGCTGGAAAACTATGATATAGTTGCCATCATGGAAACATGGTGGGATGACTCGCACAACTGGAGTGCTGCAATGGATGGCTATAAACTCTTCAGAAGGGATAGGCCAGGAAGGAGAGGCAGTGGGGTGGCCCTGTATGTTAGGGAGTGTTTTGACTGTCTAGAGCTTGACGATGGTGACAATCGGGTTGAGTGTTTATGGGTAAGAATCAGGGGGAAGGCCAACAAGGCAGATATCATAGTGGGAGTCTGTTATAGACCACCCAACCAGGATGAAGAGGCAGATGAAATATTCTATAAGTAGCTGGGAGAAGTCTCAAGATTGCTAGACCTTGTTCTCGTGGGGTACTTCAGCTTACCAGATGTCTGCTGGAAATACAATACAGCGGAGAGGAAACAGTCTAGGACGTTCCTGGAGGGTGTGGAAGATAACTTCCTGACACAGTTGGTGAGTGAGCCAACTAGGGAAGGTGCCCTGCTGGACCTGTTGTTTCCGAACAGAGAAGGACTTGTGAGTGATATGATGGCTGGAGGCCGTCTTGGGCACAGCGATCATGAAATAATAGTTTTTGATTCCTGGAGAAGTAAGGAGGGTGGTCAGCAGAACTGCTACCTTGGACTTCTGGAGGGCAGACTTTGACCTGTTTAGGGGCCTGGTTGACAGAGTTTCTTGGGTGGCAGTCCTGAAGGGCAAAGGAGTCCAGGAAGGCTGGACATTCTTCAAGAAGGAAATCTTAAAGGCACAGGAGCAGGCTGTCCCCATGTGCCGAAAGACGAGCCATCGGGGAAGAAGACAGGCCTGGCTGAACAGAGATCTTTGGCTGGAACTCAGGAAAAAAAAGAAAGTTTATGACCTTTGGAAGAAGGGGCAGGCAACTCAGGAGGACTACAAGGATGTTGTGAGGTTACGCAGGGAGAAAATTAGAAGGGTCAAAGCCAAACTAGAACTTAATCTGGCTAATGGGGTAAAAGACAAAAAAGTTTCTGTAAATGCATTAGCAACAAAAGTAGGGCTAAGGAGAATCTCCATCCTTTATTGGATATGGGGGGAAACATAGTGACAAAAGATGAGGAAAAGGCTGAGATACTTAATGCCTTCTTTGCCTCAGTCTTTAATAGAAAGACCAGTTGTTCTCGGAGTACCCAGCCCCCTGAGCTGGAAGACATGAACGGGGAGCAGAATGAACAGCCCCCATAATCCAAGGAGAAATGGTTAGTGACCTGCTACACCATTTAGACACACACAAGTCTATGGGGTCAGATGAGATCCACCCAAAGGTACCGAGGGAGCTGGCCAACTGGAATTAAGATGTATGGGCCATCATCACTTATGCACTGATAAGCCTCCACTGTCAGGACAGGCAGGTCCAATTGTCTTCTGGGCATCACTCGGTTTTAACTTCATGTCCTGCAATTCCTCCCTAAGTGGGAGAAAGGGATTATCTCCCTTTGCAGAAGTTGAAATACGTTCCTTGCTTTCACTGTTATCTGTTTCTGGAATGCTTCAATCAGACTCAAGATAATGCCAGTATGCTGACCTTGAATCGGAGGCTCTGGGAATGCTTAGGGCTAATGCTTTCCTGCATAATTCATTCCTCCATTCTCAAGACTCTGTTTGCAAGTTTTTAAATTTGTTTCCCTTTGATTTAATTCCTGTTCCCCATTTCACAGGTCTTACTTTGTGATCTCCTCCCCAGGATTTCTGGTTTTGATTTTAAGCTGGTGCATCATCCCAGCCCATTTCATGGCTGTAGTTAACAATGCCATGCATTAATTCTGCCCATGTAGGGAGTTGCTTGGGAGCATTATTGCCCTGTTTATTGTATTCAGTATCTCTTTTAATCTCATCCAATTTTGCAACTAGATGGGGTTTAAGAATTGCCGGGGCTCCTCTAATCAGTGGTTTTGACATTGTGAAATCTACTGTAGCAGATAGTGGGACATCGTTGCATCCTCGTTCATGCGTGGCTTATATGCAAGCGGCCTTTGTTACGGCTGTAGATAGCTCACTTAGAGATTTAATAGGGATTATGGAGGGTTCACCCCACTCCATGGTGTCGATTCCTCCGGCCCAATAAGCTACTCGGCTGGTGATAGAATGGGGTGTACTTGTTGGGTCAGGTCCTAAATTTAAGAAAAATCCCAGACCCCAATAGCTGTTTGCTTCATCCTCACTCAACACTATTTGGTTGCTGCCACTTAAGCATACTCGCCACAAATATTCAGTTTCAGTATCACCTGGATTTCTGCTATACCTCTCTTGCAAATTCAATTGCAATGGATCCCAGGGGATGGTTCACGTAGTATAGAATCATAGAATGGTTTAAGTTGGAAGCGACCTTGAAGATCATCGAGTTCCAACCTCCCTGCCATAGGCAGGGACACCTCCCACTAGACCATTTCATGGTCACTGCAGCCCAGGCTACCCTTGAGTGTGACACTACCTACCAGCCCCTCCTTGTTGGTAAGGACAAGGTCCAGCATAGCTCCTCTCCTTGTTGGCTCCTCTACCACTTGCAGAAGGAAGTTGTTGTCAATACAATCCAAGAACCTCCTGGATTGTGTTCACAAAGTGTAATAACATGTGGGTGGACCACAGTTTGGTCCAGTGGAAGATCCTATGAATTTGGACATTGAATGGATTCCACCATAGGAGGGGAGAGTGTTTCATTACAGCTATGAATTATGCTGAAGATGAGCTTATGCCTTGTTACTCTTCAAAAAAGTGATGTCACAGGCTTGTAATGGAATTAAAATCAGTGTTGTTACATTCATGATAAATCTTTCAGCTAAGGGCCCTTAGTGAATGCATATTGCCTCAGTTTACTGATGGGCTACACTGTCAGGACAAAAATCCTGTCTAAGTTGTTCCTATCTTAGGCCACATGTTTTTAAATCAAGTTTTATTATAATTAATCAGCCTATGACATTTGACCACTTCTGAAACTTACCGCAAAAAAATCCAGTCTGGAATTCACCTGCAAGTGTCCCAGAGGAACAGATAAAATCAACAGTATTTTGATAGTTAGAGGGCTCTCTGAATCTGTTAACTGACTTGAAGTGATAAGAATTACCCAAATTTGATTTCTTGTCCTCTTCCAGAATACATATTCTGTTTAGATTCCAGTTAGGGTTTGTAGTCCATAAATGCTTATTTTGATTTGCAAAATAATATCAAATTAAAAGGAGACAGTAATACTTTAAGAAAAGTGCATATATTTTTAGAAGTTGACCTATTGTTAAATTCAGTTGTTGTAGGATTTAAAAAATGAGATAGGTTTCTTGTCTAATGAATAGATAGCAACACAAAATTAAGCGAATTTTCTGCATTGCTGATCTTTCATTGTTATGGTGAATTAATCATAGAGAAAGGGTTCAGACAGCTTTCAATAAATATATGTTCAGCAGCTAGTCTACCCTAGGGGACTTTACTTCTGAAATCAAATGCAATAGCCTCTGGGCTCTAATTGATTTCTTTCTCGATTCTTGCAGAAACTGACATGGAAATCTAGACAAGCTGATGTAGACACATGCAAAATGAAGGGAAAGCATAAGGTAGGCAATTTTCATTTCTTCTGCATATGCCACTTTAGTTGCTTGACTATTATCTCAGGCTGCTATTTGTTCTGCGGAATGGATCGTGGCATTTTCTTTGCTAGTAATTGCTTTTTCCATCAACTTATTGAAGGCTTCAATTTGCAAAAATAGTTTGCTTTTAATGTGATTGCCGTGGTTTAGGCCAAATTGGCCACTGGGGACATAGGGGACCCCAGATGGCACCGACAGATGCTCCTCTCTACCTCTCTTCAAAGAGAGAGACAGAGGAGGGAAAAAGAGACTTACGAGTTTAGAAGGAACTAAACTACTTTAATGAAATATTAATAATAAAATAAAAGGAAATAATGAGAAATATACAAAACCGTATCAAGCTCCCAGGATGACAATCACGACATCGGCTGGCACTGGGGAAGTCCCAGGCTGGACTCAGTGACAGACGGGAACTGGATTCCGAATCTGGATTCAGGATCAGGACCAAAGGCAGACGAACAGATGGAGCCCTCCTCAGACGTCAGCCATTGAAGGAAGAGGGCTGACCCTTTGATCCCTCAGCTTTTATAGTGAGCATGAGGCAGATGGGATGGAATATCCTGTTGGTCAGTTTTAGGTCACCTGTCCTGTCCGCTCCTCCCCGCAGGTGGGACCCCACTGCCCTTTTCCGCTTCCGACCCTCCCACATGGCAAGTAACAAAGTTGATTGGCCTTGGTTGTTATAGCAATAAGTATAAGCAAGAGCCTCTCTGCATACCATGCCTGGGCATCAGCTATAAACATAGGTCTTATCATTCTGAGAGAGCGAACAGTGTCTGCACAATATGCTGTTAATTTCAGTAGTTAGAAGAGGCCCAGCTAAGAAGCAAAGTTACTGAACAAAATTGGTCCTGTTTTACCTCAAACCAGGGCATTGATAAAACATTATGACAGGAGCCACAGCAAAATCCTGAAATACTTAGCGCACTGGAGATTTTGGGCATAATGTTAGGTGTACTGCTTTTGCTTAACATTGCCTTGAAAGCTAAATGCTGCTGTCCATCTTCCCAAGGGAATTTACCAAGACATTTTTATAAAGCATCAGAAAGCACAAGTGTTTGCAGACATAGGACTGTTTCTCACACCAATTTTCCCCTAGTGTAAACTATGGCTAATACAAATATAATTAGATGCAGACTCTTTATACCTGCTGTTATGTGTAGGGCTTTTATATGTGACTAAGAGCCACATGTACACTCAGAGAGAGTGCAAAAATGAAAATGATTTGGGGAAATTAGTTCAAACGGTGCCTACACAGTTGAGATCTCTTAAGGTCAAGGGCAGCACATGCACAGGCTAGGACCCAAATTCCCAGTGAGATACACACACAAATCACGATATTCATATTCATTCAGAGTCTTATTTGACAGAAACTAAAACACAGGAGCATGAATGTACAAGCACACATTTTTTTACAGGGTTCCTTAAAAGTAGTTTCTGGTAAAACAGGATTTCTAAGATAAACTAAGAATCATATCTTTAGTCAGTTCTTTGTCAATTTAGCAACTCTCAATTTCATCAAATAGGGACTATATCCCCAGGAACTGTTCTGACAAGGGGGTCCCCCAGAATCTGGAAGATTAACCAATTACAATGTAAAGAAACTTACAGCAAGGATGACTGACTAAAGATAGAAGTCTCTGAGAGCCTCAGGAAAAGAGAAAGAGCGTGAGAGAGTGTATGAGAGGGAGAGAGCTTCACTTTCTTATATGAGTAAAGTGAGGAGAATTATATATGTCCTTAAGTTTGTTGTTGAGTGGGGTCAAGGTCCCTGGTATCAGGTTTGGACCTGCTTGCTTTCCTTCCTTTCTTCTTTTCTTTTCTCTTTCCTCTCTACTTTTTCTATGTGCAGATCCCATACTTCTACAAAAAGGTTACATCATTGATTCTTATGCAGTCTTTTTAGATTTACACGTGTTAACTTAAAAGCTCTGTTTGTGTCAGTAGGCAGAGAATAAAAGATTGCTGTTAATCCTGGGCTGAGTCAGGGGAGTGGTAGAGAGAGGTTACAAAGAGCCTGTATTGGGTTTGCATGGCAAGGTTTTGATAGCGGGGGGGCTACAGGGGTGGCTTCTGTGAGAAGATGACAGAAGCTTCCCCCATGTCCAACAGAGCCAATGCCAGCTGGCTCCAAGATGGACCCGGCTCTGGCCAAGGCTGAGCCAATCAGCGACAGTGATGGTGCCTCTGTGAAAACATATTTAAGAAGGGGGGGGGGGAAACTGCACAACAGTGACTGCAGCTGAAGAGAGGAGTGAGAATATGTGCAAGAAACAACTATGCAGACACCATCGTCAGTGAAGAAGGAGGGGGAGGAGGTGCTCCAGGTGCTGGAGCAGAGATTCCCCTACAGCCTGTTGTAAAGACCATGGTGAGGCAGGCTGTCCCCCTGCAGCCCATGGAAGACCACGGTGGAGCAGATATCCACCTGCAGCCTGTGGAGGACCCCACACTGGAAGAGGTGGATGTGCCTGAAGGAAGCTGTGACCCTGTGGGAAGCCTGCACTGGAGCAGGCTCCTAGCAGGACCTGTGACCCCATGGAGAGAGGAGCCCATGCTGGAGCAGGATTTCTGGCAGGACTTGTGACCCCCCATGGGGGACCCACGCTGGAGCAGTCCTTTCCTGCACCTCATGGAAAGGACCCACATTGGAGAAGTTTGTGAAGAACTGTTTCCCATGGGAAGGACCCCATGCTGGAGTAGGGGAAGAGCATGAGGAGGAACGAGCAGCATAAATGAAGCCTTAAGAACCGACTGCAACCCCCATTCCCCGTCCCCCTGCACCGCTCAGTGGGAGGAGGTAGAGAAGTCGGGAGTGAAGTTGAGCCTGGGAAGAAGGGAAGGGTGGGGGGAAGGTGTTTTTAAATTTATTCTTATTTCTCATTATCCTACTCTCTTATTAATTGGTAATAAATTCATTTTCCCGAGTCGAGTCTGTTTTGCCCATGACAGTAATTGGTGAGGGATCTCCCTGTCTTTTTCTCGACTCATGAGCCTTTCATTGTATGTTTCTCCCCCTGTCCAGCTGAGGAGGGGAAATGATAGAGCAGCTTTGGTGGGCACCTGGCATCCAGCCATGGTCAACCCACCATACTGTGTAAGCACTATTCAGCAATAGCTAAAACATCAGTGTGTTATCAACACTGTTTTCATCACAAATCCAAAACATAGCACCATACAAGCTACTATGATGAAAATTAACTTTATCCCAGCCAAAACCAGTACAGTCTCTTATAGCAACATGGATGAGAAGACAATCAGGCCTTTGCTTTTGAGGAAAGCAACAGTGTTCAAACAGAATCCATCTATGTGAACAACAGCAAAATCTGAGCTATAATGTGAATATCATATCCTCAGCTCTTTGCAACCATTTTTTAATCCAGTACAATGGGAATTAATATCATCTTTTTCACTTTCAGTTAAAATATACTTGAAATAAAGCCCAGAATATCACAGTGGCTACCAGCAAATTTCATTTTAGACCTGACATAGGATAAAAATTAAGCCAGACACACAGAATGCAGTAGTTGAAATATTTGTTATTATTTTTCTTCAGTATGAATGTTATAGTTTTTTTAAGGTTCTCCTAAAATGAGGATACATTGTTTATCTATGGAACAAATGCGTTCAACCTTTCTTGCAGGAACTACATTGTATGTGATCTATCTGTCAGATTTCATTCATGCCCTTTCTGCTGGTTTTAGTGTGACTATGCTGGTGACAACATGATGTGTGTCATTCAACAGTGCTTAATTCAACTCTGTAGCATTCATCCTCTTTTGTTTCAATGCTCCAGAACTCAGTGTTGATTGAATTTCTGAGGGTTGCTTAGACTGATTGCCTATTTCTTTGCAGCTCCTGCACATAAGAGTTTATTGCCACTTTGCATTGCTGTCCATAGCTGCAAAAATCTTTAGATCCTGACATGGGCATAGGGTTGCTCCTCAGAATGTCCCTAAGCTTGTCACTGACACCCATGTTAAGACATAGGCTGATGCTGAGTGTTATCACTGGGGTAAGGCATTTTAAATCTTTCCATGGTATTGTTCTCAATCCCAAAGCGAGTTCTGAAGACACTTAAGGATTTAGCACAGTAGAACCCAGAAAGATTAGGTTTTGGGACCCAGGAGACAGGGAACCTATGGAGATCCTATGACACTGCACACCATAAAAGTGATTGGCAGATCTCCACAAGGAAAGGCACAGCGGGAGGGACAAATTAATATATTCCTCACTAGTTGGGGATTGACATAGACAAAACATTATCTAGAGCAGTGTAGAAAATTACACTGGTCCATGGATACTCACCATTAATTCACTGACCCTGATTTCTTCCTTAGACCTAGCATGTCCACTGCATCTGCATATTAACAGAGCCCATTTATTCAAATATTTTCCATTTTCTCAGGCTTGCACCCATATAATCTCATATAACCCCCATCAATGGATGTCATAGGAGTAGCTTTGAAATTAATTCAGTTAGGCATTTGATATGCAGACTCAGCTTTTCCAGATACTGCTATGTTCCAAAGGTCATTTCTTATCCTTCTTCGGGCAGAAGAAAATTCAGCTTTTCTAATGCTATTGCTAGTAAAGTCATGGCACAATTCCCATTGACTTCAGCAGTGTCAGAGTTATAAGAAACAGCATAAAGACATTAACATCCATGAAAACAACTTCATTAGTGGTATTCCCTGTGACTGCTGCTCTTCCCTTTTCTGACATGCTGGTTTACCCACTGTAACGGCTGGTAGCCTATGAAACGCATTAGAGAAGTTCAGCATAGTCTGTTCTTTCAGTCTGTAAAGGAAGAAGAGAATTTATTCAAGTACAAGCTTGCATAATGATGATCATTTGGTGTAGGTTCCTGGTGTTCTGTTAACAGCCATCTCTTCTCTTCCTCCTTTCCTCCCATCCCACTGCTAGCATGCAGCAAGGTTTCCTGTTTCCAGTGCTGTATTTAGTATTTCAGCACTGTCATTGCTTAGCACTTAATACAATTAATGCTGCTAACAAATCCCAACCAATCCGCTTGCTAGAAAGCTGTCTTTTAATAAAAATACAGATTTCCTTGGCAACCTAATGTGAAAGATATAAATGGTCCTGCTTACCTTTACTGCAAATGTGTCATTCCTCATGAGATACATATATATATATATATATATATATATATATATATATATATATATATAGTTTGTGCCTCACCTCTTTCTGCTGGAGCCTGGATAGTAATACCTCTGGGAGTCTGCAGAAGGTTACTCAGACACCTGCCTTGACTTTTCCTCACTTCTTTCTTCTTTCTTCTCACTTGTTTCTTCTGACTTCTATGGCTTGCAGTCTTTTGCTGTGTATAAGAGCATTTCTGTTGGATCACTGTCAAGGATAAATTTTGAATTCTTGCCAGAACCACAGACCTGCTACAGAACCACATAGCCTGCTGCAGTTCAACATGAAGTTTGTGTACAGATAAAATATCAGCTGAATATTTTGTAAAACGTATTGGGGTAAGAGTGAGTAACTCTGAAAGGATGCCTGACTTATTTGACACACTTTTTCAGATTGATTTTATTTAATGCTGTGATTTTTGTTAGGTTCTTAATTCATAATCAGAAACACAGTTATAAAAAGGAGCATTCTCCCTGCCTAGAAATGAACAAACACTACCATAAGTCACATCCTGGTTCTGTTTACTTGTCTGAAGAGCTCAGTTTCCTTTTTCAGATGGATACACTGGAGTTGCTGGGAGATTAATCCAGTGACATGGCCAGGTGTCCCTATGATGCCAATGTTCCACTGTTTGCAGGTAAAGAATGATGACTAAGATAATCTTTTTGCTTTCTGTCTGTTGCCGTGAAAAGCTGAAGTCAGGACTCAATAGTCAGAGTGACTATTAAGCAGGTATTCTTTATTGCAGTGCTGGATGCACAGGGGATCACTCCTCCTAATGTGCGTGCCGTAAAGGGTTAGTTATACAGCTTATATGCATGCCATATATACATATTCACAAGGTTTCCAAGAAATTATCAACATATTCATTAATTCATTATTATAGGTTACTACCCACTCCTGCATGCACACTATAGTCTCTCGGCGGTCCTCAGAGGCATCTGGTGGTCGTTTACATCTTCCACTCCTCTTCATCACAGTGTTCTTTTAGCGAACTTTAGATCTTTACCTCCTTATTCTGCTGACAAAGCCGCAGAGTCTGCAGTCTGCAACCTTGAGACATCCCATACTTCTTTATCTCATGGCAGCTTTGCATTCTGTTCTCAGAGATAAGTTCTGACACAATTTATACTACAACTAATATGACTGTTACATGGCTCATCATTGCTGCTGCTTGTTTAAATGCTTTACAACTGTGACATAGTTCATTCAATGCTTTAAGAAATCAGGCTCTTGCATCTTGTCCCACACCTCAGGCTTACCTTAGCACTGTATCTCTTGAATCCAGAATACAGAAATCTAAAAGGTGGCAAAGGGAGTGAATAATGACTAAAATAAGACATTTGATTATCCTTGGATAAGGAATTGACTGGATGGCTGCATCCAAAGAGTTATAGTCAATGATTCACTATCCAAGTGGAAACCAGTAACGAGTGGTATCCCTCAAGGGTCTGTGCTGGGACCAATACTATTTAATATCTTTATTAATGACATAGACAGTGGGATTGAGAGCACTCTCAACAAGTTTGCAGATGACACCAAGCTGAGTGGTGCAGTTGATTTGCTAGAGGGAAGGGATGCCATCCAGAGGGACCTTTACAGGTCTGAAGTGTGGGATCCTCTAAACCCCATGAAGTTCAACCTGGGTCAAGGCAATCCCCAGTATCAATACAGGCTGGGGAATGAATGGACTGAGAGCGGCCCTGCAGAGAAGGACTTAGGGATACTGGTGGATGAAAAGCTGGACATGAGCCGAGAGTGTGCACTTGCAGCCCAGAAGGCCAACCGTATCCTGGGCTGCATCAAAAGAAGTGTGGCCAGCAGGTCGAGGGAGGTGATTCTGTCTCTCTACTCCGCTCTCGTAAGACCCCACCTGGAGTATTGCATCCTGCTCTGGAGTCCCCAGTACAAGAAAAATATGGAACTATGGAGTAGGTCCAGACGAGGGCCACAAAAATGATCAGAGGACTGGAACAACTCTCCTGTGAGGAAAGGCTGAGAGAATTGGGGCTGTTCAGCCTGGAAAAGACAAGGCTCTGGGGAGAACTTATTGTGGCCTTTCAATATAGAAAGGGGCCTATAAGAAAGACTGAGAGAGACTTTCTACTGAGGCCTGTAGTGACAGGACAAGGCGTAACGGTTTTAAGCTGAAAGAGGGTAGATTTAGACTAGATATTAGGAAGAAATTCTTTACTGTGAGGGCGGTGAGGCACTGGAACAGATTGCCCAGGGAAGGTGTAGATGCCCCATCACTGGAAGTGTTCAAGGCCAGGTTGGATAGGGCTTTGAGAAAGCTGATCTAGTGGAAGGTATCTCTGCCCATAGCAGAGTAGTTGAACTAGGTGATCTTTAAAGGTTCCTTTCTGACCCAAATCATTCTATGATTCTATGATTATTCAGTCTCCAGGGCTAAATTTGGCTCTGAGCAGTTGGGGGTTGTGATGGTGTGCTTCCCTCTCCAACCTGACCTTTATTTCCTGTAACCCCTGTGTGGTGGTGCAACCCCACTCCCCTTTAGGCCACTGGTGCTTGGTGTGATTTCCGCCCCCACACCTTGGCCACATAACAATACAATGGACCAGAACGCTATGTCAACCCATTAATACCTGAGACACATAATGGTCCAACAAAAAAGAAAGAAAGAAAGTGAAGGGTGACAGACCAGAACCCTATGGCAGCCTCTTAGCACAACTGGCTCCCATGACTCCTATCGTTTAGAAACAATAACAGTAATCAATCACTCCTGACAACATATGAATTGTGGCCCAAAGAGGGGGGTGATACCAGAACTTCAAGATCTAGCAAGTTCTGGGCTTGCACAACTGGTGGAAAGTACCAGAATATCCCATTGTCCAAGCTGGACCGGAGTGGAGAAGCACCAGAATATCCCATTGTCCAAGTTGTGCCGGAGTGGAAAAGCACCTGATGAAAGTCAATTATCTCAGACCCTATAAGTAGCGATTCTAGTGAGACTCTTTGAGCACTTCTGGATCGTAGCGGGCTGTGACCAGCGTCTCCTCTGAGTTGGGACGCCGCTCAGGCAGACACCTCGAGGATTAAAAGGCCAGGGCAAGTCAACACTCTTGAGTCTCAGTTATCACCCACTGAGGAACGCTGATGCACTGTGAGTATTTACTCTAAATTTGAGAAGACGGAAATTTTAACTATAGGCTAGCATCTCTTTCATCCACCTCTCTATTCACGTGTCTCTAATATACACATTAGCTCTTATGAGTGTCTTATACTTTACTGGATCCAAATACTTTCTGTCCATTTGTCTGTGCACGCATAAGGAGTCAAAAGGGGAACCCGTCAGCTCATTGGAGTCACCTGCTGCAAAGGGATCTTTGGTCCTAGCGGTTAAAGACTCATGTGTGCGCGACCCCTCGAGTTGTGTGCATTTGTATGTTTGTGCTCATATGCATATGTATTGATTTGGGATACCTTATAGTAAGTTAGTGTGAATCTTGTAATTTTCAAATCTGTAATTAAGTCACTGTTTCAATTTTTTGTTAAATCATCTTGTAAATTCTTAAATCGTTTAATGATTAAGTGCTGCTAAAATTCAACCTCTTGATCTACCTCAAATCATTAATAAATTTTGAATTGCTGCTAAATCATAACCATGTCAATTATTTCCATCCGTGACACCCTGCTCAAGCAATAACCACCAGTGGTGGTCGTAATGGATGCATCTGGTCATGATGGTTGCATCCAGCTCAAAGTGGATTCGGGGGAGACAGATAACAACACAATAGCCAAAGGCTAATTTGAGCAATGCGCCCACCTAACCACAGTGCTGCTCAATGTCTGACTCAAGCTAAATTTGGAAGAAACTAACATCTGTAGTTGGTATGCAAATATCACAGAATCACAGAATGGTCAGGGTTGGAAGGGACCTCTGAAGATCATTTAGTCCAACCCCCCTGCCACAGCAGGGACACCTACAGCACGTTGCACAGGATGGCGTCCAGGCAGGTTTTAAATGTCTCCAGAGTGGGAGACTCCACAACCTCTCTGGGCAGCCTGTTCCAGTGCTCTGCCACCCTCAAAGTAAAAAAGTTCCTCCTCATGTTAAGATGGAACTTCCTGTGCTCCAGTTTATGCCCATTACCTCTAGTCTCATCACTGGGCACCACTGAAAAAAGACTCTTCTCATCTACCTGGCACCCTCCCCTTAAGTATTTATAAGTATTGATAAGATCCCCCCTGAGTCTTCTTTTTTTCTAGACTAAAAAGACCCAAGTCCCTGAGCCTTTCCTCATAAGAAAGATGATCCAGTCCCCTAATCATCTTGGTAGCCCTTTGCTGGACCCTCTCCAGCAGTTCCCTGTCCTTCTTGAACCGGGAAGCCCACAAATGGACACAGGACTCCAGATGCGGCCTCACCAGGGCAGAGTAGAGGGGGAGGATGACCTCCCTCGACCTGCTGGCCACACTCTTCTTGATGCACCCCAGGATGCCATGCCTTCTTGGCCACCAGGGCACATTGCTGGCTCATGGTCATCCTGTTGTCCACCAGGACTCCCAGGTCCCTTTCCACAGAGCTGCTCTCCAGGAGGTCAGCCCCCAACCTGTACTGATGCATGGGGTTATTCCTCCCCAGATGCAGTACCCTACACTTGCCCTTGTTGAACTTCATAAGGTTTCTCTCTGCCCAACTCTCCAGCCTGTCCAGGTCATGCTGTATGGCGGCACACCCCTCCCAGTTTTGTGTCACCCGCAAACTTGCTGATGGTACACTCTATCCCTTCATCCAGGTCATTGATGAAGATATTGAACAGGACTGGACCCATTACTGACCCCTGAGGGACACCACTTGTTACTGGCCTCCAACTAGACTCTGCATATGACTATAGGTCAATCATCTTACCCCATAAACAGTGAGCAGCCCAAGAGCCCTTTGAGGTCTCCTGCATGGCAGCGGGCTGCACAACAGGATCTCCCCTTGAGTAGGAATGCCTCTCAAGGTTATGCCGGCCACAGAGATCCCTTACTCCTCGATATTGAGAGATTCCTTGCCACAATAGATCCTCAGTAAGTGACTAATAACTTGCTAAACTGTGTAAGCTTTGCTAAGATTATATTTTAGATTGATTGTGCACATATAATCCTTTAGACATAAACTGTTGACCAAGTCTGGTGATAGAGAGAACTAACACTTAAGGGCTAATAGCAGGGGGAAACATGCTTAACCCAAAACATATATCTATAACCTTGTAGCCATTGCATTGCTTAACCCATATCTATAATTATAACCTTGGCCATCATGTAAGACGTTTAAACAGGAACTAGCAGAGGGGAATTGCAGAGAAAAACAGAACAGTCATGGCCGGCCTTTCTAAAGAAACCAGCTGGAACTGACCTTGCGGTTGTGGAGTCTGATAAGAGAGAGACTGAGCCTACGCAGGAATAAAGAGTCACTTGTGGTGATGAAGAAGAGTGGGTTTGCCTTCATCCTCTCGACCCTCAACGACCACCACCAGAAGAAACCGCGCATGCTCGGTGGGGAGGAGATCACGGGAATGGCTCATTTGCATACGAAGCGGGATAGATAGTTAATATGTATAGGCGTATTGAGAAACCTTATGAATATGTAACACTTTGCTGCATAAATACGATAAGAGCTGCCGCGTTAGGGGCGCACGAATTTGGTGGGACGACCCCCCGTGCTGCCCAGCGCTGAATAAAACATACCTACTTTACAACCTTCTTGGTTGTGGAGTCTGATTTCCGCACGACACTGGGACTAGAATTGGATCCAGCCACACCTAGACTCCTCTGAGTAGGAGTTTAGAAAGCAAGGGGGTCCTTTCCGAACCTCACGACTCACTGGAAGGGTCTCCCTGACATGTCTGACTTACCCTGTCCTCTATGGAGTAAATAATCAAGTGCACCTTGCCATCAAATCTTGTTAAACCACTGTTGCACTTACTATCAAACTTTGTTAAATTGCTGTTTTATATAAATAAATATATTGCTGATTCTCTCTTATGAGTGAAGTTGTCACACTCCACTCAGAAGAGGGGGTGTGAGTGACTCAGATTTGCAAATTCCCAGTAGCATGGACTAAGGTGAGACAACTCTCAAGGTCTGTATACAAACATTTATTAGATTCCCACAGTGATTATTATGTCTTAACTAGGTCCATGATAATTGGTTAGGTATATAAAAAATTATGGCAAGCAGTAAGGTACGCCTTGCATTACTTAACAACTCTAAGAAAAGAGGAACAGAGGGATAGAGAGGGAGAGAGAGAGAGAGATGAAGAGATCACTGGTCCTGGTTCCAGGGTTGGTCCAGCCAATGGGGAGGGTGGTGGGTGTCTCTGGTTCATAGGAGCGCTACTTTGCACATCCCCCCCCCCCCCCCCCCCCCCAGTGGCACTTATTTTCCGCTTTTATGTTCGCCGTATCAGTACGACCCACCCTACTGCCACAGTGGCAGTTTCATCTCAGGTTTCTTCCCCCCCAGGTGACGTGTGGCATGATTTGGATGGAGAGACGAGTGCTATAGTCACGTATGTTTATCATGATCTCTATAATCTTCATTATCATATGCAGGGATGTCAAATTTAATATGCATTTCGCGGACAATGAGGCAAAGGTCATTCATCAGACGCGATGGTCCCGAAAACAGAACTAACAAGCTTCACAAGTTGAGAAGGACTGTCCTGTCTCCACAGGGCTTCCTCCCCCAGGCGCATTCTGTGCTATTCAGGCTGAGTTTCTTCCCGCCTGAGTCACTCAAGAGATAAGCAAGTGTTAGCCTTATCAGTTCTTTGAGCACAAGGCCTGCATTATTCATTTCAGGGTACTTGCGAGTGTTTGAGGCATTTCTCTGAAAGGCTGGGAGGGCCTCCGCCTCCTCCCCTTATCTCTCCTCAGGCTGCTTCTCTCAGTCAGGGAGTTACAAGTCATCTCCTACAGAAGTGCATCACTCCATCCTCGACAGGGGTACAGATCCCAGAGATAAGCTGAATTTATCTTTGAATGCCCTCAGTTCTATGACTTTAAGACAGTTCCTTCATGCTATCCTCACACAGTTGTTTGCATTTAATTAGAAACAATTGAATTTCCTGTTAACTTGTAAGCAAATGAAGTGCCCTGTCCACAAGCACTGCCACCCTTGCTTGGCTGATTTTAAATAGATGAGACTGACATATACTGACCATCCCACAACAGGTCTGTTTTCCTGACAGACCCCTCTGCCATTTCATTTCAGCAAGCTTTCTGGCAAAAAGAAGGAACTAAATTACATCTTTTACTTACACTGATTTATTTCTCTCTTTTCCTCTTCTCCTGACTTGACAGAAACTTGACAGAAACTGTGAGCATATTACTGCTTATTGGGACCCCTCAAAAATGCCATTATATATTACCTCTTTACCTTTCCTTGTCCACTGTGCAGGGCAGACATTTTAGTGGCAAGTACTTAATTACCTTGCATGGATTCTCCACAGATTCGGCCCCAGCTATCCTGAACATCCCAGACATTAATTTTTTCTGTGGTGGTTATGCTACCTGTTCTGAAAACTGAGCAAGTTTGCCTAATGTGACAGTTTACCCTTTGGATGTTTAGTGTGAAACTGTTACCTGAAAAAGAGGTCTAAGTCCTGAGTCTCTCGAAACACAGAGACTACTGTAATAAGTAACTAGGGGTGATTTGCTGATCAAATCAGTTAAGCAAGGGGAACGAACCCATTGTGGTAGTCTTGAGATCATCCCGTTTGACAAGAAGAGCTATAACCACAATGTTATCTTGAGCAAACGTTTAACCGCATTGTTAACGTGTGTACCAATCAAGCCTGTAAAGAATAGATTGTATCGAAACTGCCTCAAGCGAGTACAGATCTGATGAAATCACGATAACGGAAGAAGCAGAGGGGTGTACCGAAGATGTCGAAATCGACCTCCGTGAAGATAAAAGGAGCTGCTCAGCTCGCTTGAATTTGCGAGCCCTTGGTGGAGCTGCGACTCCCCGGCCGCCCAGCGCTGCTTTTGCTTTCCTACCTTAATAAATATTTCGTGATTACATTTCAGACTCGAGTTGTTTTGACTAAACTATAACACTACATTTAGAGAAGAGACATTGCTTTATTCTGGCCAGGGTGCATGGTGGAATACTTCCACAAATCATGCACACCCCATGCCAGTTTCATTGTCATATCTACACATGAAAGTTACAAGGTAGCACACTCCCAGTTACAATGATTGGTTAGTAATTTACATATGATTAGAATATTTGCTGTGTCATTCTCCTCAACAAGACAACAAATCTATTTGGCTTCTTTTTACAGCCTTAGTGTGCTTGCATGCTATATGCTGTACATGGTGCCTAGATAGGATGCCTTGTCTTTTTTCTAGAACATATTTTGTCCAGGCAGTGGACTATAGCAAACATATTTACTCAGTCTTCCAGGATATAGCAGTGGAGTACAAGAGCATGGAAAAGGTAAGGGGGAAAATATTGCCTTGTGACATTCAGGAGAAAAAACACACGTTGTTCTTGGACCAATGCTGTTTAGGAATGACCTTGAAATGAGAACCATAAATCACGATGACAAGGTCATCATTTTGAGAAGATTCCTATTGCCTGAGCCAAAAAGGTTGGTTGGAATTAAACATTGCACTGTCTTGAAAGGAAACAAGGTGGCTTGTTATGGTGATAATCATAGAATCGTTATGGCTGGAAAAGACCTTTAAGATCATCAAGTCCAACCATTATCTAACTCTACCAGGCCCACTTCTAAACTATGTCCCTGAGCACCATATCTAGACGGCTTTTAAATACATCCAAGGATGGCGATTCAACCATTTCCCTGGGCAACCTGTTCCAATGCTTGAACGACCCTTTCAGTGTAGAAGTTTGTCCTAATGTCTAACCTAAACCTCCCCTGGTGCAACTTGACGCCATTTCCTCTTGTCCTATCAGTTGTAACTTGTGAGAAGAGACCAATGTCCACCTCTCTACAACCTCCTTTCAGGTAGTTGTAGAGAGCAATAAGGTCTCCCCTCAGCCTCCTTTTCTTCAGACTAAACAACCCCAAGTCCCTCAGCCGGTCCTCATAAGACTTGTGCTCTAGACCCTTCACCAGCTTCGTTGCCCTTCTCTGGACACACTCCAGCACCTCGATGTCCTTCTTATACTGTGGCACCCAAAATTGATCACAGTACTCGAGGTGTGGCCTCACCAGTGCTGAGTACAGTGGGACGATCACTTCTCTAGTCCTGCTGGCTACACTATTCCTGATGCAGGCCAGGATGCTGTTGGCCTTCTTGTCCACCTGGGCACACTGCTGGCTCATGTTCAGCCAGCTGTCAATCAACACCCCCAGGTCCTTTTCTGCCAGGCAGCTTTCGAGCCACTCCTCCCCAAGCCTGTAGTGTTGCATGGGATTGTTGTGACCCAAGTGCAGGACTCAGCACTCGGCCTTGTTGAAGCTCATGCTATTGGCCTCAGCCCATTGATCCAGCCTATCCAGGTCCCTCTGAAGAGTCCTCCTACCCTCAAGCAGATCAACACTCCCACCTAGCTTAGTGTCATCTGCAAACTTACTGAGGGTGCTCTCAATCTCGTCATCAAGATCATTAATAAAGATATTAAACAGGAGTGGCCCCAACACTGAGCCCTGTGGAACACCACTTGTGACTGGCCGCCAACTGGATTTAACTCCATTCACCACCACTCTCTGGGCCTGGCCATCCAGCTGGTGTATGCTGGAAACTATTTTCTCAAGCATAAAAAGCACAAGACAAATGTACTTAATTCAGTATATCAGATAATCTTTAAAAATGGGTTCTAAAGCTAAGAAGTTAGGAAATCTTAATTGGAGTGCTGAGTAAAGAGAGGCAGGAATTGGTGGGTTGGTGGTGAGCAATTGTTTTCAGTTGCATCCCTTGTCTTTCTTGGGTTTTATTTTTCTTTCTCTTTGTTATTTTTTTGTCTTTTCCTTACAATTATTATCATTATTTCATCATCATCATTGTTATTGTTGTTATTATTATTTTATTATTGCTATTTGATTATTATTATTATTAAACTGTTTTTATCTCAACCAATGTGTTTTCTCACTTTTACCCTTCCAATTCTCTCCCCCATCCCACTGAGGGGGGGGAGGGTGAGTGAGCAGCTGTGTTGTGCTTAGTTGCCAGCTGGGGTTAAACCACGACAGTCCTTTTTGGCACCCAGTGTGGGGCTCGAAGGGTTTGAGAAAATAACAGATTGACCAGAGTGTATTAGAAGGGATTTATATCTGTTAACAGTTGCGGGTGACAATATTGATTCATCTGTTCTTGATATTGGTTTATCTGATCTGTGCCATGCTCCCTTTTTTTCTGTACATGGTAAAGATTGGTGTTGGCTTTTGCAGTTTGTTGTGCTCTGTAACACTTAGTAATGTTTTGCCTGGGAGATTTATTATTAAAACACTGGCCTTGGGCTTAATCTGGTATTTGGGCTCTATACTGAAGCTGTTACTGTACTTTGGGTACCATCTCATGGAGACAATAAACAATTATACTTCTTCCTCCAATACTTTTTTTTTTTGTGGAGGAAATACAGAATGGCACCTTCACCACCACCTTCTGTGTGTTCTCCCTCATTACAATAACTCTTCAGTATCTTGAACATCCTTGAGTAACCAAAATACTCCTATTGGCTTTTCTTAGGAATTTTGTTTTGGCTTTTTCGAAGGCTAATAAGCTATCTAGGAATATGACTGAGGACCTTCAGCAGTGTTGTTATGGGTGGCAAGGCATGTGGGAGAATATGGGCAGGTATCTAGACAAAGTCTCACCTCCAGTGGTCTGGAACTTCACTCCCCAACAAGTGCAGGATCATGATGAAGTGATAAAATGTTTGAAAAAAAGATGCCTTGGTGATTCCAAGGAGGCACAACTTATTGCAGTGTGCTGGAACCTGGCCAGCACCTACCAAACACTGCTCAGTACTATTCAGCACCCTCAAGGAGAAGAGAGGGTCTCTGGATCTGAAAACATACCAACAGATACTATGGCTAAACCAGACACTATATCAGCTGTCCCTATAACTAAAAAGAAACAATGGAAGCAGAAGTCAACTCATAGAATCATGGAATCGTTATAGTTGGAAGACACCATAAAGATCATCTAGTCCAACCGTTAACCTAGCACTGCCAAAACCACCACTAAACCATGACCCTCAGCATTACATCTACACATCTTTTAAATACCTCCAGGGATGGTGACTCCACCACTTCCCTTGGCAGCCTGTTCCAATGTTGACAACCCTTTCTGTGAAGAAATTTTTCCTAATATCCAATCTAAACCTCCCCTGGTGCAACTTGAGGCCATTTCCTCTTATCCTATCGCTTGTTACTAGCGAGAAGAAGTAGACCCCCACCTATCTACAACCTCCTTTCAGGTAGTTGTAGAGAGCGATAAGGTCTCCTCTTGTCACCGAAATCGGGAATAAACTCCTTAACACCAATGTAGTATTAAGGAGCAGGCATTCTTTATTGCAGCGCTGGATGCACGGGGGATCACTCCGCCCAACGTGCATACCACAGCTTCTAGCTGGACCCTATTTATTACAATGTAGGCTTTACATATTCATGACAATTTATCCATATGAAAATTATTTCATTAACCCCTCCCAGTCGGACATGTACTTTCATCCTTAGCGGTGGTCCTGAGAGTCCCTGGTGGTTTCAATTCTCTTCTTGAAGGGGCCACCTTGTTATTCTTTGGGTGAGCTCTGTGCTCCATCCTGCATATTCCTTTCGCATCAGTCTCATAAATGTGCGCTTAACCTCCTAGACCGACTTGTACTCGCCTCCTGGCCGGCCTTGAGTTACAGTCCATGCTGTCTGAGCTCTTTGCAGTTATCTCTTTTTACATTATTTCCATTCTGTCTGCAATTTAACCATTTTGGCACCTGCCTGAAAAACCCAATTTTGTAACAATTCCCCCCTTTGAGACTTCTGAAACTTCCTTCAGGAGTCTCACTTCCAAATACTTTTCTCGATTGCCCTTTTAACACATCCAAGACTGATTACAATTAGTATCACTAAAGTTATGAAGAGAATAATCCCTTCACATAACGAGGCTACCCATCCTTTTAAAGACCATCCTCCAATCCCTTGAAGAATCTTGTTTAACCAGTTTTGTTCAGCTGCATCTCGAATAGCACGACTATCCTTTGCTATTGCTCTCATTTTCTCTAACTGTTCTTGCAAATCCCCTGTTACATTGGGTATATGTATACAGCAATGTTCTTTATCTAATTTTAAAAATCCGCAAACTCCTTGTTCTTTTATCAAGAGTAAATCTAGGGCCAATCTATTTTGCAGGGTCATTTTGGTGTTTGCTTGTACCTGTCTGTTGATTAACTGAAATCCTTTCTCTGTGTCTTTGGACAGTACTTCTACTTGCCATGTCAAATTTTCTAACAAAATTTGATTTTCCAGAGCCATCAATCCTGGTAACAGAAAGCTTTGAAGTCCCCAACTAAATTCTACAGCCTCTGAGGGTCCCGCCTATCTATCTTCCTCTTCGGCCTCCCTTTTTACCTTTCCCCAAAGACCGGTTTTAATTTAAACCAAGTTTTCATCCTTCCCATCCTCTGAATTTACACCCTGCTTAGTCTTGTGATGTGTTCGAGTGTTATAGTGTTCCTGCCTTGTCACTGTTTCCTTGCTGAGGGATTTAATACATTGGATTTGAGACCCTAAATATCTATCTCGTTCCTTCCAGCTTAAGTTCAAGCAACAGCTCGAAATTGATCTGTGCTGTGCTCTACAAATTAACCCTTTCGAATCCTGTACCCTTACAAATAAATTGAACCCTTCTGATAGATGAGAGGTGGGGATCATCCAAATAGGCCTTCTCCTAACCCAACAACAAATCTCCATATCGTCTCCCGACGACCACACTACCTCATTGGCCTCTACCATAAATTTCAGCTTGTCTCCCTTGGTTTGTTTCTGGATAGTTTTCACCTTGCTGACAGAATGGAATTTCACTGACATCATTAGGTAAAAAGGTTCAGGATTAATACTAGTCACTACAATACTGTTAAAAAAGCATAAAACAAGTCCAGCATATTTACAATGGATCAAATGCATCCTTATCACACTAATTCAGTTCAAACAATGAAAGTAAACATGGGCCCAAGTTCTTTAGTCTGGTGACCTTAATTTTCAAAGGTCCGACTGGAGTGGCTTCCCAGGAGGGTCCAGGAGCAGCCTTCAGTCGAGTGTAGTGGACCCACGGTTCTTTACCTGCAATCTTTACGGCAGTAAAGGTGGTTAGCAAGACCTGGTATGGCCCTTTCCATTTTTCCTGCAGCGGCTCAGAATTCCAGGTTTTTACATACACCCAATCTCCCGGTTGGGATGGATGAACGGGGGTGTCCAGGGCAAGGGGTCCTGTTAAGACAACATGTCGCCGCAGAGCTGTAAGAACCTTCCCTAAAGAAATTAAATACAGGTTTAAATCCATTGCCCCTCTCACATACACCTCCCCCGGAATAATAGGGATCTGATATGGTTTCCCAAACAGTATTTCATAGGGGCTGATCTTATTCTTCAATCTCGGTTGTATTCTGACCCTCAAGAGGGCTAATGGAAGGGCTTGTGGCCACTTCAAAGATGTTTCCTGACATATTTTACTGACTTGCCTTTTTAGTGTCTGATTCATCCTTTCTACCTGTCCCCTTGACTGAGGTCTCCACGGCGTGTGGTAATCCCACCTGATACCCAGGATTTCACTTAGCTGATGCATCACATCTGCCACAAAGTGTGGACCCCTATCCGATGACATTCCTTTCAGCACCCCAAATCTTGGTATAATTTCTTTGAGCAATATTTTAGTCACCTCTCTGGCCTTGCTGGTGCGGCAGGGAAAGGCCTCGGGCCATCCTGAAAAGGTGTCTATCAATACCAATAAGTACCTATAATTATTTTGTCTTGGTAACTCAGAAAAATCAATCTGCCAATAATCCCCTGGGGAGTTTCCTCGCATGGTAACTCCTGGAGCTGGTCGTTTTCTATTCAAGGGGTTGTTTTTCAAACAAATGGGACATTTTGTCGTCACTGACTTTACTACCCCAGTCATTCCTACACTTACAATTCCACTTCGTAGACTATCCACCATAGCCTCAATTCCCTTATGTGTCTCTCTCTGTTTTTCTTCTACTATTTTATTCATTACCTGGGGTGGGACTATGACCTGTCCTACAGGAGTTATTAACCATCCCTTCTCATTTGCTGTTGCCTTCAAAAGTGAAGCTAGCTGTCGATCCACTTTGCTATAATTAGGTCTCAGGTCTGGTAACTTCACTTGTTTTTCTGGTACTAATGCAAGGATGCCTTTTTCAGCTGCCTCCTTAGCAGTTTTGTCAGCCAGTCGGTTCCCCATATTCACTGCAGTCTGTCCAAATTGACGTGCTTTACAGTGCATTATCGCCACCTCTTTAGGTTTTTGCATGTCCTGTAGAAGTTGGAGGATCTCTTCCTTATATTTGATAGGTGAACCTTGGGCTGACAGCAGTCCTCTTTCTTTCCAAAATGTGCATGAACCACCCCAAACACATACTGTGAATCAGTCCATATATTTACCTTCTTTCCTGCTGCTATGTTCAGAGCTTGTTGTAATGCCACCAACTCCGCCTTTTGGGCTGATGTATTAACAGGTAATGTTCCAGCCTTTATTACCTGCGTGGTCGTGACGACCGCATATCCAGCCAGTCGTTTTCCCTTTCGGACAAAACTGCTACCATCGGTGAACAGCTCCAACTCGGGATCCGTCAGTGGTTCATCCTTGAGGTCCTGTCTGCTAGAATAGACCTGTTCAATAGTCTGTAAACAATCATGATGTAATGACTTGGAATCTCCTGTATCTGAATTTAGAAACATGGCCGGGTTTGTTGCAGTAGTAGTTCTTAGTTCTACATCACCTTGTTCTAACAAGACTACCTGATATTTCAGCATGCGACTCGGGGATAACCAATGCCCCCCTTTTTGTTCCAGGACAGAAATCACCATGTGCGGAACATATACAGTAACTTTCTGTCCCATGGTTAGTTTTCTAGTTTCCTGAATCAGAAGGACAGTGGCTGCTACTGCTCGCAAGCACCCTGGCCATCCCTTACTCACGTTATTCAGCTGCTTAGAAAAGTACCCCACGGCCCTCCTCCATGGTCCCAGCTTTTGAGTCAATACACCCAAAGCCAGGTGCTAACGTTCATGAACAAACAGTTCAAAAGATTTAGACAGATCAGGTAGTCCTAGTGCAGGGGCTGACATCAAGGCTTTCTTCAGATATCTAAAGGTGGTCTGGTATTCAGGGGTCCATAATAAATAGTTTTCCTTTGATTCTCTTATAGCTTCATAAAGAGGTTTCACCAACAGTCCGTAATTTATTATCCACAACCTGCACCATCCAATCATTCCCAAAAATGCCCTTAATTCCCGGACAGTTTGAGGTTCTGGGATCTGGCAGACAGCTTCCTGTCTGTCAGTTCCCAATCTTCGTTGCCCCTGTAAAATCTCAAAACCCAGATAAGTCACAGTCTCTTTTCCGATTTGTGCTTTTTTCTTAGACACACGATATCCCCCTTGCCCTGGGAAATTCAAAAGGCTTATAGTCTTCCGTAGGCATTCTTTCCGAGTTTCTGAGGCCAACAAGATGTCATCCCCATATTGTAATATTACCCCGTCTGGGATTTCTCTCCTCCACAGTTCCAATTCATTTGCCAGCTAATTACCAAATACTGTAGGGCTGTTTTTAAACCCTTGAGGCAACACAGTCCAAGTGAGTTGTGGTTTTCGTCCAGTGGTGGGGCTCTCCCATTCAAAGGCAAATATTGCTTGGCTACTTTTATCTAAAGGTATGCAGAAAAAGGCATCCTTGAGGTCGAGCACCGTAAACCATTTACGTTGCTCTTTTAAGGCTGTTAGCAAAGTGTAAGGATTAGCTACCACCGGATGAAGATCTTGGACGATCTGATTTATAGCTTGTAAATCCTGAACCAATCTGTACTCTTTGCCATTATGTTTCTTTACAGGTAATATTGGAGTATTGTATTCTGATTTGCGTTCTACTAATAGTCCATAATTTAAAAACTTAGTGATCAGTTCCTCTAATCCCCTGCTTAAAGAGATGGGTCCAAGTTTCCTGCCTGGGGGCATTCTCTTTTCCAATGGCCTCTCTCTCTGCAAATTGCACACTGGTCTTCAGCGAGACGGGACCATGCGAATGGCGGGGGTCTCCCTACCGCTCCACGTCCTCCCCCAAAATACCCTCTCCCAGTTCTCCCTCCCCTCTGTCCCGCAGTCAGGGCTGCAATCAATCTTCCTTCTCTCTGGTTTTCTCACCTGATCTGTCTAATTTCTTTCTCCTTTTCTCGATTATTAAACACTGTCCAAGCTACTTCTAGCGTTTTACCCAGATCTCTCGAATCTGCCCCTTCCAGCTTCTGCAATTTCTTCCTTATATCCGGAGCTGACTGTCCCAGAAAAATGGAGGCCAATTGCACTGCCTCCTCTGGCCTTTCTGGGTCTGTTTGTATATTTCCTAGCAGTGTTCTTCAGTTGTTCCATAAATGCTGATGGTGACTCATTAAGTTCTTGTTTGTCCTCATACAACTTTGACCAATTAATCGCTTTTGGCATGGCGTGCCTCACTCCAAACAACAGCCACTTCTGATATCTGGTTAAAAGTCCCTGGGGTCCTGGCTGATTAGGATCCCGCCCTGGGTCTGTAGTGGGAAAATTCTGCTCTATTGTTCCCTGCAAGTCTCCGTTAGCATGTGCTCCCTCTACCTGCTTTCGAGCTACATCCAATACCATGCCTTTTTCTGTACTATCGAACAAAATCTCCAAAATTACTTGCAAATCATTCCACTCAGGATCCTGGATTCTAATAATAGTTTCAAATACCTTTGCCACTTTCTCCGGATCCTCCCTGTAAACCCCTGCGGTTTCCTTCCAAGCACATAAATCCGTTATCGAGAATGGCACTTTCACCGTTACTGGACTGTTATTTCCAACTCCTTGCCTCAATGGGGCTTGAATAGTGCTCTCCCTCTCCTGTCTTCCCCTAGTTCTACCTGAAATCAGGCTAAATTCCTCTGCCCCTTCAAACTGACTTCCACCATCCCAGCTATGTCTCCTTCCCCTCACCCCCGCCCCGTTCACTCGGTCTCCCTCCTCATTCAGGTTTCCTCCCCTGCCTCTATGGTTTGGAGCTATCATCAATTCCAAATCATCTTCCTCTTTTTCATATTTAAGACACCTTTTCCCGATACTACATGCTGATTTTGTAACAATACCACAAAGGTTTTAACCGTTTAGCTTACTTGATTTCGGCGCATGTTTCACAGTCATGGATAACTTGCGCAATACCATCCATGGTTAAATCCACCCCCCGGTCACAGGCCCATTTATAAGTTGCATCCCTTCCTTGATGACCTGAAGTGTCATGGGCCCACCCAGCTAAGAATAGTTCACCTTTATGTTCCCAGTCCAAGTCTGTCTGGAAAATTTTAGCAGCCTGATCCACTTGCTGATTGTTTTGATGTTCCTCGGTGGCCCGACTCATGGGTATGTGGGCATCTACATGACGTACCTTTACGACTAGGTTCCCTAGCCGGGCAGCAATGTCTTGCCACAATTCAGCAGCCCAGATGGGTTTCCCTCTGCGCTGCCAGTTGCTCTGCTTCCACTGCTGTAACCACCCCCACAGAGCATTTGCCACCATCCATGAGTCAGTATAGAGATAGAGTATTGGCCACTTTTCTCGTTCAGCAACATCTAACGCCAGCTGGATGGCTTTTACCTCTGCAAATTGACTCGATTCACCTTCTCCTTCAGCAGCTTCTGCGACTCGTCATGTAGGACTCCACACAACAGCTTTCCACCTTCAATGCTTTCCTACAATATGACAAGATCCGTCTGTAAACAGAGCATACTGTTTCTCATTATCTGAGAATTCATTATATGGTGGGGCTTCCTCAGCACCTGTCACCACCTCCTCTGGGGGCATTCCAAAGTCTTTGCCTTCTGGCCAGTTTCTGATCACTTCTATGATTCCTGGACGGTTTGGGTTTCCTATTCGAGCTCGCTGTGTGATTAAGGCAACCCATTTACTCCAGGTAGCATCGGTGGCATGATGAGTAGAAGGAACTTTACCCTTGAACATCCAGCCCTGTACTGGCAATGGGGGTGCCAGGAGGAGCTTTGCTTCAGTACCAATTACTTCTGAAGCAGCTCTAACTCCTTCATATGCTGCCAAGATTTCTTTCTCAGTTGGAGTATAGTTGGCCTCGGAGTCTTTGTATCCTCGACTCCAGAATCCCAGGGGTCGACCTCGAGTCTCCCCTGGTGCTTTCTGCCAAAGGCTCCAGGTAGGGCCATTGTCCCCGGCTGCGGTGTAGAGCACATTTTTAATGTCCTGTCCTGTTTGGAATGGTCCAAGGGCTACTGCATGCACAATCTCTTGTTTAATTTGCTCAAAGGCTTGTCGTTGCTCAGGGCCCCACATAAACTCATTTTTCTTTCGAGTCACTTCATAGAGAGGTTTCACAATCTAACTATAACCTGGAATATACATTCTCCAGAAACCCACAACACCTAGAAGTGCTTGTGTTTCCTTTTTGTTAGTAGGTGGGGACATAGATGTTATTTTGTTAATCATGTCCATTGGGATTTGGTGACGCCCATCTTGCCACTTAATTCCCAAGAACTGGATCTCTTGTGCAGGTCCCTTAACCTCACCTCTTTTTATAGCAAAACCTGCTTTCAGAAGAATCTTGATTATTTTCTTACCTGTCTTGAAAACTTCTTCTGCTGTATTATCCCACACAATGATGTCATGAATGTATTGCAGGTGTTCTGGAGCTCCACCCTTCTCCAGTGCAGTCTGGACCAGTCCATGGCAAACAGTAGGGCTGTGTTTCCACCCCTGGGGCAGTCGATTCCAGGTGTACTGGACACCCCTCCACGTGAAAGCAAACTGTGGCCTGCACTCTGCTGCCAAAGGAATAGAGAAAAAGGCATTAGCAATGTCAATTGTAGCATACCATTTGGCTGCCTTTGACTCCAGCTCATACTGAAGTTCTAGCATGTCTGGCACAGCAGCACTCAGTGGTGGTGTGACTTCATTCAGGCCACGGTAGTCTACTGTCAGTCTCCAGTCCCCATCAGACTTTCACACTGGCCATATAGAGCTGTTAAAGGGTGAGCGAGTCTCTGCTTGGCTCTCTAGCTGACTAATCAGGTTATGGATGGGAATCAGGGAGTCTCGGTTGGTGCAATACCGTCGTTTATGCACCGTGGCAGTAGCAATTGGCACCTGCTGATCTTTAACCCTCAGCAGTCCCACAACAGAAGGGTCATTTGAAAGATCAGGTAAGGTAGAAAGCTGTGTAACATCCTCAGTCTCTACAGCTGCTATACCAAAAGCCCACCGATACCCTTTTGGGTCTTTGAAATACCCTCTCTTAAGGTAGTCTATGCCAAGGATGCACGGAGCATCTGGACCAGTCACAATGGGGTGTTTCTCCCATTTATTCCCAGTTAAACTCACTTCAGCCTCTAATACAGTCAGTTCTTGAGATCCGCCTGTCACTCCAGAAATAGTGACAGATTCTGCCCCTTTATGATTCGATGGCAATAGGGTACACTGGGCACCAGTGTCCACTAGGGCTTTATACTTCTGTGGCTCTAACATGCCAGGCCATTGAATCCACATAGTCCCATAAACGCAGTTGTCCCTCTCCTCCTCCTGGCTGGAGGCAGGGCACCTCTAACGTTGACCATAGTACCTACGATTACCAGATGGGTTCCTACCTGTTCCGTAGGATCGCCCACTATAGGTCAGAGCAGCAATCCTCCTGTAAGAATTCTTTCTTCTATCATCTGGTTTACTTTGCAACTCAAGCACCCGTGCCTGTAGGGCTAAGGTACGTTCTCCATCCCACTTCCTCATGTCCTCTCCATAGCTGCAGAGGCATAGACATAGGAAATCTCGGAGCGGGTTTGATTTGTATTGAGTTTGAGTGTCATTTTTCTCTTGAGTAGGAGGGTGAATTTTCTTAGCAGCTGCAACACGGGTCTGTGCAGGGGAAGAACGGGATCTTTCCTCCATCCTGGATAGTTTATCAAACAGTTTCTTGTTTTGCTCAACTATTTTCTTGGTCATTTTCTCAATTTTCTCAGCCATTTTCTCAGTGACCACAGTCAGCTTTTCCACAGCTGCCACAGTGAAGGGATGAGAGAGACTGTCTTCATACTCTCGCACCTTGTTAACCACTTCACTTACAGTTGGTGTGTCAGTATCAGATCCTCCCCAGACCATTGTTGACAATGTGTGGGAATATGTTGATGGTGCACTTCGTACAAACTTTATCAGCATAGATCATTTGCATGGAATTTCATCAGGGTCTACAATCACTTGCCTATCACTGTAAATCACCTCTCGCCCAGCCAATTCTCTCAGGTACTTAATACCTTTTTCCATGTTGGTCCATTTGCTTGGATGGCATTGGATATCATCCTTAAAGGGATACCTGCACTTTATGGCTGACACCAGTCGCCTCCAGAGACTGAGAGTGCGTGTCTTTCTCCCAATTCCTTCATCGATACCGCCATCCCTGGCCAGGTTTCCCAGCTGCCTAGCTTCTCTGCCATCTAAGTCTATGGTATCAGCCCCACTATCCCAGCATCGGAGCAACCAGGAGATGAGTGTTTCACCTTCATGACAAGTGAAGTCCTTCCTCATATTTCTCAAATCCTTTGTAGAGAAGGATTTAACAATTATCTCTACATCTGAGTCCTCCTGTGTTGAGGCTGCCCAAGAAGGACCCCCTCCTGGATCTGCTTTAGAAGGACCCTCTCCTTCATCTGTTTTAAAAGGTCTCTTTCCGTTGTCTGGTTTAGAAGGACCCTCTCCTGGATCTACTCTAGAAGGGCCCTTCTCCTGGATCTCTGTCAGAACTCTCTCCCACGCTATCTGGCTTGAGCTGGTCCTTGTCATAAGGGACAGGGGAACAAGCTGACCTCTTTTTCTGCTTCCTGGTCACCGGGGCAGCTTGTATTGTCTCTGATGGAGTTTGAGAAGTAGTGGTACTCGTTATAGGAGCAGCTGGAGTAGTGATGGTGCTCACTGTCGAGGCTGGAGTAACTTTTGCTGGGATGGGCCGCGGAGGGGCCTGTGTTATTGCAGTGGGGGGGCAGCTTATGCTGACGTAAACGGCGCTGGTGTGAATTTTACTGCAGGCTGCAGAGTAGATGGTGCTGGCGGGGTGTGACTTTCGCCAGGACGGGCTGCAGAGGGTCCAATAAATTCGGTTGTCCCTCTCTTCATCCTGGCTGGAGGCAGGGCCCCTCTAACGTTGAGCATAGTACCCGCTATTAACACATGGGTTCACAGGGCTTGTTTAGCTACCAACGAATGGGTTTGTACTCAGACTGGAAAACCGCTCACTGTAGACGGGAGCAACCATCTTCCTGGGAAAACTTTCTTCTATTGGTTTTACCTTGCAACTCGTGCACTCATGCCTGTATGGTTGAGGTAGGTTGTCCATTCCACTTCCTCGTGTCCTCTCCGTTGTCGCGGAGGTAAAACCAAAGGGTACCTTGTGGCGTGTTACGTCTCTCTTGAGCCAGTCTCGTAGGAGGGCATCTTCTGCTAACAGCTGCAACGTAGGTCCATGCAGGGGAAGAGTGGGATCTTGTCTCCATCCTGGACAGTTTATCAAACAGTTTTTCAAATAATTTATTGGTTTTCTCCATCTTTTTTTCCATGATTGCAACAGTGGGATGAGAGAGACTGTCTTCATACTGTTGTACTTTGTTAGGCACTTCATTTACAGTTGATATGTCAGCATCACATATTCCCTAGACTATTGTTGACAATGTGTGGGAATACATTGATGGCGCATGCTGCACAAACTTCTGCAACATAGGTCATTTGCATGGCATTTCATCAGGGTCTATGATCATTTGCCAGTTGCTATATATCACCTCTCGCACATCCAGTTCTCTCAGGTACTTAATACCTTTCTCCATGGTGGTTTGTTTGCTCAGGCGGCATTTGATATCATCCTTAAAGGGATACCTGCCCTTTATGGCTGACACCAGTCACCTACAGAGACTGAGAGTGCGTGACTTTTTCCCAACCCCTTTATCGATGCCTCCATCTCTGGCCAGGTTTCCCAACTGCCTAGCTTCTCTGCCTTCTAAGTCTGTGGTATTGGCCCCATTGTCCCATCATTGGAGCAACCAGGTGATGTGTCTCACCTTCACAATGGCTAAAATCCTTTCTCATATTTTGCAAGTCCTTCATAGATAAGGATTGAACAATTACTTCTGTGTCTGATTCCTCCTCCTGCATTGATGATACTTGAGAAGGCCCCTCTCTCTGATCTTCGTCAGAAGAACTCTCCTGTGCAATCTGACTTGAGCTGGTGTTTGATATAAGGGGCAGGGGAATGAGCTGACCCCCATTTTTGCTTCCGGGTCACAGGAGCGACTTGTACTAGTATGGATGGAGTTGGAGTAGCAGCAGTGCATGTCATATAACACCTACTCCTGCTCCAAAGTTTAATATAAAACCACCCCTGCAACACATTCAGGAGAATTGATAATAAAATCATGATTTGAGAGTAATAATAATTTCCAAAATCCCCAGACTCTAGTAGAGTCATTTTGGCATATAAAGGAGTATACTTTCCTGTTAAAAGTGAAAGTGTAACAACTGACAAAATCCACCAGGTGGCGCCCACAGTGTGTGGGTAAAGTCACTATCCACTTTATCCCAGCATAAATCAGCGTTAATCATAGCAAAATGTCACGTTTTGCCCAGCACTCAGAACCGAACCACCACAAAAAAACACAAAGAACAAATGAACAATAATGTCGTGCCATTCGTCGGAACGGAGGGAAGAAGCAGTCACTCAATATGAGGGATCAGCAAACTTCGTTTATTAAAGCATGGTTACACCTTTCATAACAGTCTTAATTAGCTCATACATATTGCAAAAGCCAAGCTCCTTATTGGTTAGGCATCTCAAGGTCTATCTTTGCATACACATCTTATCACTGCACATAACTCTCATTTCTTTTAATCACAAGTTCCTTATTTAGCTTTTGTTGGAATAAACAAGGGCAGACTGTCTTTGTTATCTATTAGTTCTCACGGGGGCTGCTCCCGGTATTTCTTGAAGTCCAGATGACTTGTTATCTATTAGTTCTCACAGGAGCTGCTCTCGGTATTTCTTGAGACCCTGATGAGTCAACATTTCAATGTTGATATGCCCTCGCTCGGCTAGCCAGCTCTCCACAATTCCCCCGTTTTTATTTTGTGCCAGCCAAGCGTTATTGGTAACTTGCGTTATAAGCCGCTTAATACATGACAAAGCACAGCTAAGCATTAAAAGCCCTACAATAACTATTACTAAGACCAATACTAAGCTTTGAATTAGCCCCCTTTAGCCACCCTCCTAGGCCTAACCAATTAGTTAGGCCTTCTAGCCCAAAAAATCCAACGTCTTTCTGTATTTTCTGTGAGTGTTCCATCAGTTGCTTAATCTCCCTGTGGATGGAGCTAGAGTTATCTTCCAAATCCATGCAACACATCCCATCAAAATCTTCACACCCCTGGCCGTGAGCTAAAAGCAGAAAGTCAATAGCCATGCGGTTCTGCAAAACAGCGTGCTGCACAGAGTCTAACTCTGTTGCTATTGCAGACAGTACCCTGCTAGTTAAATTAGCTTGCTTGACAACCCAACATGAAAGTGTCTCTAAATTTCGGTGTGCGCGGGCCGCCGCTACGCCCGGAACAAAAAAGGAAGCGAAAACTATCTCCCATTTACTCCAAAGATTGACATTGTCGTTGCAAGTATTATCCAATACCTGCGCCGCCTCTCTGCGCCATCTTATGGGGTTGTTCTTTTTAGGATGATGATGCGGCAGAGCAAGACTCAGACGACCAATTGTACAGGGGCCCCCTTCGGGCTCGGAGGGGATTCCATTCCAAGCCCGGTTACCACAGATGAGGAAAAGCCCAGCAGGGAGTCGTCGTGGGTATAATGTGCCCGGGGCTGCATGAGACCGGTTTCTAAGGATGTGGCTACACCAATGTTCCCAGTTGGACTCTTTTCCAATTGGGGACACGGGTGTGGGCATTATGGCAGTACACAGTAGGGAAGATGGCTCCCCGGCACAATGGTCGGAGCTCGCACTCATATACAGACAGTAAGAAGCGTTCAGCGAGTCTACCAGTTCTACTTCTTGCGGAGGCGGCCCTACTGGGAGGCTATCGTCCCACTTGTCATAGTTATCACTCGCTCACGTTGTTTTGCGTCCACTTAAGGCGGCTTATATTCCATAACTCGCGATGGAGTAACGACGCGATCTCAATGTGAGTATGATCGTCCTCCCTTATTGCATATTTTAGCAGGGTATATATAGACTCGCAGCAAAGCATGCATATTCAACAACGCTATGATTGGTCCAGCTCCCCTGTTCATGTACAACGCCCCCCAACCCGATTGGCTAAGACCCTCTGTTCACGCACCTCTGTTTAACTTTTCTCCCGGGTACGGTGATGTCACCTTTCTTGTTTACTTAGATCTTTTCTCCCTCAGTCTGGGTGCTTAGTTCAAACCCTGGGTTGCTCACCAGAACCAAACCATGCCTTTTCTCATTTAAGAATCTCTCCACAATTCCCCCTTCTTCTTTTTGAGCAACCCAGGCTTGGTGCACAATTTTCATGAGCATGCGCTGTAGACAAGAGAAGATACATAATACAACTGAGATTATAACAACTACAATGAGCAATATAAGCAAGCTAGTTTTCACAATCATAGCTATCCAACTTTTGATTCCCCAACCTGATAGTATTTGATTCAACCATCCCCATTCATCATCTTTTCTCAGCTTTTGCATTCCTTGATATAATTCTCTGATGCTTTGGTGTACTGATTTGGAGTGGTCTGAGAGGTTCATACAACACATCCTGTCAAAAGTCTTCACACCCATGACATGCGTTAATAACAAAAATCTATGGCAGCCTTATACTGGAGTGTAGCGTTAGATTGTTTAGCAAGCCAATATCCTAATTTATTAAGCGTGGTTAAAGCGTGTGCTGCTGCCTCCTAGTGCAAAAAAAAAACAAGGCAAAAATTGTTTGTGTAGTACACACAGCTATCTATCATGAGTGATCCTACAAGTTCTAGCTCTTGCGGCTCGGCATGGAGGGGTGGCAGATATGCAGCCCATCCATCCCGGCTATCAGCAAGAGTTGCAGAGCCAATACCTAGGAATTGCGTTTGTAAGTTGGAAGGCCGTTGGTCAGACGGAAGACTGACTAGACAGGTGGAAAATGGATTCTCGGGTGATGCTGTGGATAGGCAGATGGAATCTTGACCGGTCATATTTGCCAAAGCCACCCAGACATTCCTTTGAAACTGCAGGGGTGATCAAGCCCTGCCGTTTCTGCATCCAAAAGAAGGACGCAACTACTTATTAGCAAGCTCTTAAGATTCTTTGGGCCCATTCTGTTGCGCCATCTCCTGGTATTGGTCTATCCGTCGTCTTTCCAATGCTGGTTTTATCGCTCTGCTCGGGACCCACACTGGGCCTGTTCCTGTAGAGACACACATGTACCCTCGACCATTAAAAATGACTGGCACTGGTCCCACCCATGCTCCGGTGGTCGGGTCTTTATAATGTACCATAAATTTAGGTAGAGTAGTGGTACTATTCAGCTTAATGTTTTGATGGTGTATCACTACTGGCGGTTCCTCTTGATCGCCCATAAGACACAAGTAATTTAGCGTAAACAATACTCTGTGTAATCGCTGTTGTGCATCTGTGTCTTCACCCTTTTGCTTATTTAGATAATCTTTTAGCACTTGATGGGTTCGCTCAACCAAGCCTTGCCCGGTTGGTGAGTGGGGTATTCCTGTTGCGTGCTTAATTCCCCATTTCAGTAGAAAAGTTCTTACCTTTTGACTAATGTATGCAGGCCCGTTGTCTGTTTTAATCTCTTTGGGCACTCCTAACACGGCAAAGCATGCAAGTAAATGCTTGCATACATGATGCGCTTTTTCCATCCACTGATTTCGTTTTAATACTTGCCACATTTTCTCTTTTGGTTGTTGCGAATGTATACGACCATTATAGCCTATTAATGCTTCTTGGATGGAAGTTGAGTTACGCAACCACCATTCTAAATCGGCACAATTCACTGGAATACTGACATCATCACGTTCCGTTCCACTAATCTCTATGATTCTTGTTCTGCCCCTCCTGATCAACTCCCCTATTGCCTCCGGTCTTGTTTGAATGCTAGACTTGGGTTGTACTCTTAAAAAGACTCATTTTAAAATCTTAAACATGTCTCCTGATGATTTGTCACCGGCACAGGTGGGGCGGGGGGGGCGGGGGAGAATTTCCCCCTTTCCTGTTTGCCACTGACACATAACTGCATACGACGATTCAACAGTATTACAAATTAACAGAGAAATAGGCAACTCCAAGAGCAGTTGCACACCCATTGAATGTCTCCTAGTAAAGTCTGTACGTCTGTCAATGTCCTCAATTGAGTCGTTAAGTCTGTCTTTTGCGGGCGAATTTTCGCGTCTGAAATAGACCATCGTCAAGACGTTGCAGCACTGTTCGTAACACTTTGTCTGTATCAGAGGAGGAGCCGAAGGGGGGGGGGGGGGGGGGCGCGGCGGCGGGGTCGGTCCCGGTGGCGGCCGCCGGTGCGCGGCGGGCCGGTCCCGTCCCGTTCCGGTCCCGTCGTGTCCCGTCCGGTGCCGGCGGGGCGATGCCGTTCCCGGGCGGGCTGTGGTGGCTGCTGTGCTGCCGGCAGCGCTTCACGCTGCTGCGGCGGGACTACGGCGAGGCGGACCGGGAGGCGGCGCGGGCCGAGGCCGGGCCCAGCATAGGCGACCGCGGAGCGGCGGCGACGGCGGGTGGGGGGGGGGGGGGCAGAGGAGGAGCCGAAGGCATAGGTCGTCAGGTTTCTCCTCCTGGCTGCGATGGCGACTGCAGCCGCACCCCCGGCATCTCGGGTGTCGCCGGAGCAGGGTCGGCGCCCGCGCGGACCTCGGCAACAGTTTTACACGTAGCTCCAGTCATCCCTTTCACCGCCGGCCGCCCGAAGAACCGTGCCCACGCACCAGGTTTCGTTTCCGTGCTCTCCGGACCCAGCATTTGAGCGGCAGCCACAGGCTACTTCTGTCTCTGCTTTCATGGCCTTTAAAGTCTCTAACACCGCGTGCCACAACTCGCGAACAGCCTTTATCTCCTTCTCCTCTTTCTCACTCCCGGTTATCATTTTTTCCCACATTGTATCACCGAAAGATCGCCACTCCATGGGGGAAAACAACATATGCGTATCTTTAAAATCCCCCCACCGTTGTCCCAACTTAATCCGCTTAATCAGCTGTTTCGGCGCTGTCTCAATCCCTCTCTTAGAGAGAATACTTGCGAGCAGCCTAACAGATCAGGAAGTTCCTTTTTCAAGTCTATTCCTTCAGTGCCCGCTTCTCTAAGAAGCATTTGAGCAGATTATACGCCGCTTGTCTGTTCATACCTCTATCAGCGCGCTGTTGCAGCCTTTACAGACTTCGGCGGCGCGTGGCAGGCGGGACAGCCTCTCTAGGTGCTCCCGGGCGCGGGGAAGATATCCCTTTCGCCTCCTGCGCTGCTTACAGGACCGCACTCAACTTCTCCACCGACCGTGGCTCCCGGACTCCGCTATCGGGTCGCCGGGCCGGACTCCGCTATCGGGTCGCCGGGGTCCCTGTTCGGGCGCCAATTTGTCGTGCCATTCGCCGGAACGGAGGGAAGAAGCAGTCACTCAATATGAGGGATCAGCAAACTTCGTTTATTAAAGCACGGTTACACCTTTCATAACAGTCTTAATTAGCTCATACATATTGCAAAAGCCAAGCTCCTTATTGGTTAGGCATCTCAAGGTCTACCTTTGCATACACATCTTATCACTGCACATAACTCTCATTTCTTTTAATCACAAGTTCCTTATTTAGCTTTTGTTGGAATAAACAAGGGCAGACTGTCTTTGTTATCTATTAGTTCTCACGGGGGCTGCTCCCGGTATTTCTTGAGACCCTGATGAGTCAACATTTCAATGTTGATATGCCCTCGCTCGGCTAGCCAGCTCTCCACACAATAACACAACGGATAGGGAAGGTTAGGCAGCATTGTGTCAACTAACTTTAAACAAAACTCTATAAAGACATGATCTAATATTTCACTCAAGAACGACATGATGTGAGCTGTCTTTTAATTTCTAACCCCTCAAGACTCTCAAAAGCAAACATCTGATACTGTCTCAGCTGAGCAAGCTGGAATTCAAACTATTCAGGCAATCTGTCAGAGCCCCCATCATGCCCCACATTCGGCGCCAATTAACTCTGTCATGGTTTGGGCTGGGCTGGCCACTAAACGAACTGCAGATGGTGGAAGGGAGAGAGAGTAAGGGAGAGAGACTTATGGGTTGAAAAAACACTAAACCAGCTTTAATGAAATATTAACAATAAAAAAAATAATAATATTAATAAGAAAATAATGAAATATATAAAAGACAATATTGAGCTCCCAGGATGACGATCACGTCACTGGCAGGCACTGGGAAAGTCCCAGAATGGACTCAGTGACAGATGGGAACTGGATTCAGGAACACACGGATAGGGATCAAAGGCAGACAAACAGGCAGAGTCCTCCTCGGACACAGGCCATTGAAGAAAAGAGAGCTGACCCTTTGATCCCTCAACTTTTATACTGAGCATGAGGCAGATGTACAGGACTACTATAGAGAGACACATTACTACAGTGCTATTCAAAATGTACAAGGTAAAGCCTTGGAACATTACATTCCACACAAATAACTTTATTATTACTTAATACCTTCAAATTTCACAGCTGTTTCCAATATCTTTTAAAGGGCTAGTTTTTTTCCTGCCGATTCGGCATCTTTGTATTGCACAAAGTGTCCTTATTCTCAATGTAAATACCGTAAAAATGGAACTTGGTGATGCTTAACATCCCGTCCACCAATTATTCTTTGTGATTTCCAGATGGAGTAGTGGCCCTCTGTGGCCAACATACCCTACAGAGAGTTCCCAGATCTTGATAGATGTCAGCACTACAAGGGTTAAACTAGAGCATAAGGCAGTATGTGTTCCTCCACTGATCTGTCCCCACTGGGTGTCTGGATGAATGCAGCTGAGAATCTAGTCCATCACACAATAGCTCTAATGCTCTGAACTCTGAGAAGCTGCCTTGAAAAAATTAGATGTGGCCTCTTTTACTGAAAAAGTAGATCAAGGTCCTGGGGCAATGACAGTTTTTCCCTGTTTGAATAAGGCAGGCCTCTCTTGCTCACTGCAGCCTGTAAATGGATAGCCTGACTTTAAATCTATGCAGTTGGACAACTACAGGTCAAAGATACCTACTGTTTCCTGCAGGCACATTTTACCTTTGATGAGCTCTATTTTACACTTTACCCTTCTTTTACTTCTACATTTGGAAATGTATTAGAAAGAAAAGCTCTGTTGATAGTTTTTGTAACCAGGAGTTGCACACTGAGACAATATCTTCTGTTATCAATACTGTATTTTTTGCTACTAAATAAATTATAGGACTCTTGGTTCTTGGTTCAAATCTTGCTACTCATATTTCCACTTCTGCTAGTTAAATCTCAAATCCACTGCTTCTTACAGTTTACTGTTAGTGAAGTGTAGAAACATTTCAATTTCTGAAAAATTTGTTAACTCCAGTAATGAAGTACAGGCATTTCTTTATGTGTCTGGCACAGGAAGTTGTCATGTGCTGGAATACCCCCTCCATTATATCGATTTCCTGATCCTTGCCCATCTTTCACAGTGAAAAGTGCTCCTCTCCTTATAATTTCAAAAAGATCTTATAAAAAAAAATCTGTGAGTAAATGAGATGGGGGATTTTTTATGTAAGGTTTGAAATGAAGACTAGCAACAGAGAAGACACACTCAAACACTGCCCTGTATTTTATAACAATCCCTTTTTTTGATTAAATTTGATTTAAGGATATGGCCCTGCCCATGAACCTGGTTTCTGTTATCTTTTCTGCATGCCTAGCATTAGCATCCTCTTTGTCTCTTAATTCTTGTTCCCATACAAACTTACAAAAACATAATGAAAACACGTTTGAAGGAAGTCTGTTCTTAGAAACATCCTTCCATCATTTTTCTTCCATCAATTTTATATACAATTTCAATTATATTAATTAGCATCTAATTTTCTACTGCCACTGCTTAAACTTGGGGATGCAATCTGAGATGATTAGCTGTCTCTAGCTCTGGGAACAGACAGCTTGTACATGCAAGACAGACAGAACAGAGGAAGGATCAGTATCATTTCTCTGGACAAGTCTTTCATGTTCCCTTAGTCCTGAATGCACAGCCCCCTTGTATATGTGTCACAGGATACCCGCGATTCCAACATGGTGAGGTAATCAACCTTCTGGCACATCTGCGAGTTATTAGCCTGGTCTTGTGATACAGATAACTGACCGTTATAAACTCTACTGAGAATTTTTCTCCCAGTTAACTTTTAACAATGGTTTTCTGGTATTTATCCGATACAGAGCTAAACAGGTGGTCCACAGCAGAGGAGCCTGGTATACCATGATACCATCTAGGCTGAACTGACTACAGTGCAGCTGCTTCTTTGATTAGCCTAACACATTTTTAGGATCAGTCAGTTCCTTCTAGAATTATGATAGGAATCAAATACAGAGTATTTGCTTCACCTTGAAAATCCAAACCCTCCCCTTCAGACCTGCAAACACCGACTCTAAAATTGACAAGACTCTGTCTTGACAAATTTTGTGTCACTTTAAATCCTCTTCTGAATTATTACAAAATACCAGCAAGATAATAATGGCTTCTCCCTGTTTCATCTGATAAAACATGCTTGGAATCTTTTAGAACCTTGCATATATCAGCATATAACAACATTTTTTTGTAAAAATGTACTCTGCAAATGTACTTCCTGGTGCAAAATTCACCCTTCCTGTGATGAATGCCAGTTGTTGAATTTATGCAAAAAGAGTCTGAAGCTTTGCTTTACCATGTTTTTTTTTCTCTCGTTTCATGTCTTCTTGTAAAGTATCTTGTTAAATCAGCACTTTACATTCTGCCATACTTTACATACTGCCAACCGTATCCTGGGCTGCATCAAAAGATATATGGCCAGCAGGTCAAGGGAGGTGATTCTGCCCCTCTACTCCGCTCTCGTGAGACCCCACCTGGAGTACTGCATCCAGCTCTGGAATCCCCAACATAAGAAGGACATGGACCTGCTGGAGCGTGTCCAGAGGAGAGCCACGAGGATGATCCGAGGGATGGAGCACCTCTCCTATGAGGAGAGGCTGAGAGAGTTGGGGCTGTTCAGCCTGGAGAAGAGAAGGCTCCGGGGAGACCTTATTGCGGCCTTCCAGTACCTAAAGGGGGCCTACAGGAGAGCTGGGGAAGGACTTTTTACTAGGGCATGTAGTGATAGGACGAGAGGGAATGGCTTTAAGCTGGAAGAGGGCAGGTTTAGATTAAACATTAGGAAGAAGTTTTTCACTTTAAGGGTGGTAAGGCACTGGAACAGGTTGCCCAGAGAGGTTGTTGAAGCCCCATCCCTGGAGGTGTTCAAGGCCAGGCTGGACGTGGCCTTGGGCAACCTGGTCTAGTGGGAGGTGTCCCTGCCTATGGCGGGGGGTTTGGAACTCGATGATCTTCAAGGTCCCTTCCAACCTAAACCATTCTATGATTCTATGATTCTTTATCACAACTGTACCTGAAATTTCACATAATTCTGTCCCGCTGGAGCAGATTTTGCCCTAACACTTGCAAACTCTCCAGAGACAAGCATTGTCAGTACTCCGCAAGCCTTTCAAGTAGTGACACAGTAAAAATTACTAACACTGCCACTTGCATACAATAAGAAATATCTTCTAGAGTCAAATTTTGAAATGAACAGCCCTTGGGCTCCCCAGTAACATAGTCCTCTCCATATAGATGAGTTGATTATTGCTAATGATGCCTGGGAATTCTATATCAGAGGAAGGGCTGCAGCTGTTAATAGTTAAGTGTAAAACAATAGATTGTACCAGGTACAGTATCTACAGTAGCATTCTTGACATCCAAATACACAAGGAGCAAGGATAGGTGTAATAAGTAACTAGGGGTGATTCGCTGATCAAATCAAGTTAATCAAGGGGTACGAACCCATTGTGGTAGTCTTGAGATCATCCCTTTTGACAAGAAGAGATATAACCACAATGTTATCTTGAGCAAGCATTAAACCGCCCTGTTAAGGTGTGTACCAATCAAGCCTGTAAAGAATAGATTGTATAAGTTGATTTTGCACATTTTTGTCGAAACTACCTCAAGCAAGTACAGATCTGATGAAATCAAGATAATGGAAGAAGCAGAGGGGCATACCGAAGATGTCGAAATCGACCTCCGTGAAGATAAAAGGAGCTGCTCAGCTTGCTTGAATTTGCGAGCCTTGGAGGAGCTGTGACTCTCTGGCCGCCCAGTGCTGCTTTTGATTTCCTACCTTAATAAATATTTAGTGAATCTGTTTTTGATTCGGTTGGTCTTAATTTCAACTATAACAATAGGGGACAGTAGAGAAGGGCCAGCAGGAATGAGGGGCAAGGTCAGTTACTCCTGAAGAAAATCACTTAATTTTCTTCATATAGGCCTCTCTAGAATCTGTATGTATCTACTCCCTACTTTGTTAACAGGACTACTATAGAGAGACACATTACTACAGTGCTATTCATTGCGTACAAGATAAAGCCTTGGAACTTTACATTCCACACAAGGAACTTTATTATTACTTAGGGAGGAAGACTAAATACAACGGTAGCAGATGACAAGGTGAGGAAAATTGTTTTGACAAAGGTGAGAAACACACAATTAAATCACAGTGAAAACATAGTAAGAAAGAAAACAAAGCATAAACATACTCTGGAATATGTTCTTTTTTGTGGGGGAGATGGAGAGGAAAAGGAAAATGAGGGTGCAGTTTGCCCAATCAGAGCTGATTTTTTCATTCTGTAATACCAAGGGAAGATTCCTTAATGGCCAAAATGAAAATGCCACTGGGATGGCAACACATAGTTCCCACTCTATGGGTTGCACAACACATGTTCTTCTTGATAAGAAATGTGATGCAGCTCAGAAACAAATATCCCAGAATATATTTAGCTACTAAAGCTGTGGCACACAAATGCCATATTCCTGTGAGTCAATCCTTTTAAAGAACCCCCTCTTAACGTCCCCACAGCTATTCTCCAGGATGCCTGCACTGAATTAAAAGTGAAGCATATAGATGGATGCAACATCATCAAAGCACCCATGTAATAGAAAAGAAAGCAGCAAGTGGATTCTGTACAGTTAGAGCAATCAGTGAGAAGTCATTTTTGAGTGTAGAAAAAGAAAGAAAACACTGTCTAAAGGATTAAAGACAGTCAATAAAGAACACCACAAAGCACTTTGCAAAACAAAGAGAAATTGTTAAAAAAAAATATTATTTTTTCTTTGTGAATGCATGAAAGTAAAAGAAATCACAGTGAATGTGAAAACAAAACCCTTATAAAAAGGCAGCAGAGCACCGGAACAGGCTGCCCAGAGAGGTTGTGGAGTCTCCCACTCTGGAGACATTCAAAACCCACCTGGACACCATCCTGTGCAACCTGCTGTAGGTGACCCTGCTGTGGCAGGGGGGTTGGACTAGATGATCTCCAGAGGTCCCTTCCAACCCTGACCACTGTGATTCTGTGACTCTGTGATAGTAAGCTTAATGTTTTCTGATTTAATTTTGCATGGGAACTCTTTCCTTTGCCCTTTTAAAACAACAAGTCAGTAGTAATTTTGGAGCTAACCGGCTCTGTGCAAGGCAAGGAGTAACAGCACACAAGCAGATGGTAATGGCAAACAACTGTGCAGTCACCTCTGTGGCCACTGTTTTGATTGTGTGTAGACTACCAGCTTTGTCAATATTCATAATCAGACACCAAGAATGCTTGATATTTAAATGATCCTGTCAAGTGCTATTAAGGATCTCTGGTAACCATCACTTCCTGTCAGTGAATTAAAGTGAAAGTGATCAGAATCCAACAGCTATACATTTATTAATATTTTTACTGCATGTTCCTCTGAAAGCTGCTACTGGCATACAAGATGCTTTTAAAAGCTAGCCTTCCATCTATTAAGCACTGCTTTGCAAAGGATTTGTGAAGTACGTAACCACGCATAACAAATAGGGCCATTAAAATGCATACACATCTCCACATTCCTCTCGGTATATTAAGGGCCAGATCTTTCATTACTGGTGATTCCTGACACAGCTCCCTGACTGATGTTAGCAGAAGAGCTGGGCTCAAAATTAGTTAGCTTGCTTGCTTGCTTGCTTGCTTGCTTGCTTCCTTCCTTCCTTCCTTCTGTTGAGGGATATTAATTATTTAGCATAAATAAGTAAGTTTCAAGTAGAATAAATTACTTAGGATTATAATTTGGTGTGATTTGTGCTGCTTGCTTAGCTCTACTTAGCATGAGTAGCTAGATTTGCCAAAACCTTTAGGCCATGAGAAATCCATTCTTCTCAGTAATTTTCCTAGCAGATGGTACAGTGTTGTTTAGTCTTTTAGCATGGGAAAGTACTGCATATCATACTCATGTTTTGGTAGTGTTTCTCTCAAGTCCATGACTTTTCGGTTCCCCATGTTCTGCCAACAAGGACAGGTGCACAAGGAATGTAAAACAGAAGATATAGAGGCTCCAACCCTTGGCTGAAACTGCAAATCAACAAGATAAGAGCCTGACTGCCTGGACACAGAAAAAGAATCCAATTAGATGTTAGAAGACCCCAGAACAAAACCCACCATTGGACTAAGAGATGCACGGACAGCATGTGAAGGATGCGTGAGGGGCAGGTGTATAGACCACAAGTGTATAATTGCCCAGGGATTTCTTTGTTCAGGGTCCCTCTATTTGGAGGCACCCAGCCTGGGCTGTTCTTGCTGCTGTACCTTCCAATTAAATTAATTATTTTATGAAATCCGATGCCTGAGACTCTGCTGCGGGAAACCTAGGGTTGAGCCTGGAGAAGGAGGAAGCACACCTGGGAGTAAGTGCGTGTGTGTGAGCAACACCATGAATGGTGTGCGAATGTTTGGGCAATGGCTCCTCCTTTAACACTTCCTTCCTTCCTTCCTTCCTTCCTTCCTTCCTTCCTTCCTTCCTTCCTTCCTTCCTTCCTTCCTTCCTTCCTTCCTTCCTTCCTTCCTCTGCTTAATGACACAACCTTCTCTAAGGGTGGAAGAAAGACTTCACTTTCTTTCAGAAGAGGGAACAATGCATTTTTCTAAAAAATGTCCTCTCATTTCAAGCATTTTGAATACCAGGTGTTACCAAGAGATTGTACAGAAAAAACACCATTACTTTTTGTCTATCAGCATAGTCACTCACTGATTTATTGCTCAGCGAAAAGAGGAGTGATAGGTAAATCACAAGCCATTTTTATAAGAGCATGCAAGTTTCTTTGCCTTCCATCCTCTGTATGCCATGGTACCCAGAAATTTGTTTTTCTGAATTGCCCTTCTGAAGCTGAAGAGCAAGGGCAGAGGAATAGGGTTCAGATTCAAAAAATGAGGGTGGTATCTCAAATTGAGCTTAAGTAGGAATTAGGAATCTGAGCTTTTCTCTTCAACACCCTCAGTCCCTTGCCCCTAAGTTATGATTTTGAGCTTGGGTATTGCAACTACCTGAAATTCTGCTTCTGCACAGGCTCAACAGCCCACAGGTCTGCAGGGTGCTGAGGACCTCTATGCTTAACTCACATCTAAGCCTGATCAGGTTCTATAAATTCAGTTTGTTGCCTCATATGTGCAGTTATTCTCCCAGAATGTCTATGTGTCCTGGTTTGAGCGACACGGGATTAATTTCTCTTTCGTTAATTTTACTTTTCAGTAAGGTCTCTTCTAATGCTAGGGAAAACTGCATTTTTAGAAGACTCTAGTGTCTGAATTTGTGAAAATATTTACTTTCTAGCCAGCTATGGTATGCGTGTTTCAAGGTCTCAGTGTTTTCGAGCTAGCCAGGTGCAGGGACAAGGAGGAGCGAGACCCGGGCACTTGACCCAAACTGGCCAACAGGCTTATTTCATACCATCAATGTCACATTCAATATAAATTAGAAAGTTTGCTGAGGAGGTTTTTTTTCCCTCTTTATGATGGCTGCGATCCTGAGACCTTCTTGCCCCGGAACTGATCCCCTGAGGCCTTCCCTTCCTCCTGAAGCCGTAGTGCTCGCGGTGTCCAACATTTGCGGTCCACTGCTGGGAGTGCACAGCTTCCTACTGATATAACTGGCTGAGTATAATCCTTGTATATTTTATATTGCTATCATCGGGATCAATATTGGTTCTTTGGTATTATTAATGTTAATTATTTAGTATTATTCTATTAAATCTGTTTGTATTTCATCCCTCGGGTTTCCTTATTTTTTCCCAATTCCCCTTCCCAGGTGGGGAGGAGTCATTGAGTGATAGAATAATTGTCTAAACAACAATAAATTGTTGTGGGTTCTTCAAACCATAACACTATGAGATCAAGCTCTGGAAAAAAAATTGGAACTGTAGCCACTTATAAAACCTAGCTGAGGGAAGAAGAGGAAATGGCAGTTTATCCCTTTTTTTACAGGAAGGGCTAATAGCTAGAAGGTGGGAGACACAAGTTCACATCCTCTGTCACAAGACATTGCATATGTATGATATGTTAATCAGCGCAAGTTTTATTATCCACCCCTGCGGTGCTTTCCCTTGAGCCTCACCTCGAGCAGAGCTCCACTGAGCATCAGGTTTCCCCATTTTCACAAGCGCCGGTTCCTGGGGCTCCCTCTGTGGTAGCTACGCTTTCAGTAAAGCCAAAGCTTTCACTTGCTGAGCATTGGGCCTCGTCCCTGAGGGATCTGCACCTGCTTTTTGTGTGTTACACTTACAGATAATGACAAATAATGCTTTCTTTTCAGATACTGCAGGACAGGCTCAGAGCAGTCCTCCTTTTCTCCCTGCTTCTTTTTAACAGTCTAGCAACTTAGTTTTCCTTTCTTAGATGAGAGTCTTCCTTAAAGAGGAGTCCAAACACCAGGCTACAGGCTGCTCTAGAAGGAGGGTCTCTCCACTTCTTCCTTTAATGTTGTACCACTGCTCAGAAAAAGAATTAATGACTCAGTGGGACAGAGATATAAAAAAACAAGAAGCCCAAATTTGGAGCCTTATGGTAAAAGCACAGAGCTGTGAGGGAGGAGACTTTGCTCTTGTATTTTATATTCAAGATTCACCGGATAAAAAGGAAGCTTTAGGAACCTGTATCTCAAAAAGGCTGATTTTGGTGGTTTCTCAATCAGTGCTTTAACCTGCTCTGAGAAGCTTAATTCTCTGAAGCACACAGAGAGCTGATGAACCTAGGGTTCTTCTGCGGCGAGCTGATCAGCACGGACTCAGTGTTGTAAACCAAGCCAAATTTTATTAGCATGTGCAGCTGTTATATAGTTACAGATACGTATCTCAACTATGCAGCCAAACGGGATGTTTCTTCGCATTTTTCTGTTCCACATACATCAAAACACTGCCCTGGTATTCCAGGACATTATCATGCAGTCCCGCACAACCAGTGTTCTGATCATGCTCTTTTTGCGTACACACACACACAGAGCTGTATACTTTTGAACTCCTGTTATGGTCTGTCTAAGATCCAGTTCTACTTCTTTATCTATGTTTTTTTTTTACTGCTTCTCAGGCTCGTCAGAGATACTGCTATCTATCTGCCTTGCATTCCAAAGTGTTGCCACATTTCCCCCTTCTTTGTTTTGTGCTGATGATTGCAAAATCAAAGCAGCTATCACTCTTGCTTCTGTCTTTTGCATGCTGCAGATGGTTCTGCCAGAGGATCTGTAAGACTACAAGGAAAATCACAAGGATACCAATACCAATGAAAATCCATACTCGCAAGTTTAATCCTGAAAACCATGTTTTTGGATTGAGCCATGTCACGCTGTCTGCTAACTCGTCCATTATGCTCTTATGAGTCAGAGTTTGTAATTGTGATAACTGTTGGGTTAGACTATTACTTAGACTTTTGATTTCATCATCCATATTAATTGTGAATGCTCCTTGCAAATGTGCCTTTACTTGATCCCACTCAGTATTTTATTGGCTCCATTTCAATGGTGTTACACATAAATTTTTGTCGGTATGCTCCCAATCAGAATGCAGTGTCATTCGCGTCATTAGCGCATTTTGTTTTTCTCCTAATCATAAGACTGTAGCTTCCAAGGCATCTAGTCTTGTTAAAATTTGCTGATCTATCAGAGTTTGGAAGTGCATATCAGCGGTGATATTAGACAGAGCTGCTTCCACCTCATGAGCTGTTTGAACAGACATAACCAAAGAAGCAGTAGCTACAGAAGCACTTACTAAAATTATTATAGTAGACACAATAAAGGCTATAAGCCAGCCAATAAATCGTTTAGATCACTTCAGAGTTAATACTCGTTTTAACTGTTGTAGGCTACCTTCACCTTCCCATTCCCTAGTAAGGTTCACGGGGAGCCGAACTTCAGAACGATGTCGAATAGGCATTATATAAGGAAGGCTGAGATTGGTTATATTATTATAAGTAAGACAACTAGCCTATAATCAGAAGGCCCACCACCCCTCAAGGGCAAAACCTACACACTCATTGGCCTCTTTGAAATGCCTGTACACTAATGCATGCAGCATGGGGAACAAACAAGAGGAGTCAGAGATCTGTGTGTGGTCGGAGGGCCATGATCTCATTACAATTACTGAGACATGGTGGGATAGCTCGCATGACTGGAACGCTGTCATGGAGGGCTATGTTCTCTTTAGGAAAGATAGGCCAATGAGACAAGGTGGGGGAGTTGCTCTTTATGTGAGAGAGCAACTGGAATGTATTGAGCTCTCCCTGGGGGCTGATGATGAGCAAGTTGAGAGCTTGTGGGTAAGGAGTAAGGGGCAGGGTAACATGAGGGACACTGTAGTAGGTGTTTATTACAGGCCACCTGATCAGGATGGGGAAGTTGATGAGGCCTTCTACAGACAGGTGAGAGTCACCTCACAATCACAGGCCTTGGTTCTCATGGGGGACTTCAACTACCCTGATATCTGCTGGGAAGGCTACACAGCTAGGAATGTACAGTCCAGGAGGTTCCTCCAGTGCATTGATGATAACTTCTTGACTCAGGTGGTGAAAGAGCCCACAAGGAAAGGTGTACTACTGGACCAAGTACTGACAAACAAAGAGGGACTGGTGGAGGATGTTAAGGTTGGGGGCAGACTTGGCTGCAGTGATCATGAGAAGATAGAGTTCAGGATTAAGTGCAGTATGCACAAAATGACAAGTAGGGTTGAAACCTTAGACTTCAGGAGGGCTAACTTTGATCTCTTCAAGGAATTGCTGGGAGAAATCCCATGGGAGAGGGCTCTAGAGGGTAAGGGGGCTCAAGAGAGCTGGCTGATACTCAAGCACCACCTCCTCCAAGCTCAGGATAGGTGCATCCTGAAGAGCAAGAAATCAGGCAAGGGAAGCAGGAGACCTGCATGGCTGAGCAGGGATATTCTGAAAAAGCTGAGGTGGAAGAAGGGAGTTTAGAGTATGTGGAAGAAGGGGCTGACGGCTTGGGAAGAGTATAAGAATGCTGTCAGGGTATGCAGGAATGAAACAAGGAAAGCCAAGGCAGCTTTGGAAATGAACTTGGCGAGGGATGTCAAGACCAATAGGAAGGGTTTCTTTAAGTGCAGAGGAGACAAAAGGAGAACCAGGGAAAACATGGGCTCGCTGTTGAATGAGACAGGTGCTGTGGTGACAAATGATGCAGAGAAGGTGGAGTTGCTGAATGCATACTTTGCTTCTGTCTTCACTGCTTGGGCCAGCCCTCAGGAGTCCCAGTCTTTGCAGGAAACAGAGAAAGTCTGGAGGAAGCATGACTTCCCCCTGGTCAAAGAAGAATAAGTTAGGGATCAATTAGGCAAACTAGATATCCACAAGTCCATGGGGCCTGATGGGATGCACCCACGAGTGCTGAGGGAGCTATCAGAAGTCATTGCTGGGCTGCTCTCCATCATCTTTGAAAGGTCCTGGAGAACAGGGGAGGTGCCTGAGGACTGGAGGAAAGCCAATGTCACTCCAGCCTTCAAAAAGGGCAAGAAGGAGGACCCGGGAAACTACAGGCCAGTCAGCCTCACCTCCATCCCTGGAAAGATGATGGAGCAGCTTGTTCTGGGCGTCATCTCCAAGCATCTGGAGGAAAAGGATATCAGAAGTAGTCAACATGGATTCACCAAGGGGAAGTCATGTCTGACTAATCTGATAGCCTTCTATGATGGCGTGACTAGATGGGTGGATGAGGGGAGGGCCGTGGATGTTGTCTCCCTTGACTTCAGCAAGGCTTTCCACACTGTCTCCTACATCATCCTCACAGACAAGCTTAGGAAGTGTGAGTTAGATGAATGGACAGTGGGGTGGACTGAACAGTGGCTGACAGATAGAGCTCAGAGGGTTGTGGTTAGTGGTGCAGAGTCTAGTTGGAGGCCAGTAACAAGTGGTGTCCCTCAGGGGTCAGTACTGGGTCCAGTCCTGTTCAATCCAGTCCAATCCTATCAATGACCTGGAGAAAGGGATAGAGTGTACCATCAGCAAGTTTGCTGATGACACAAAACTGGTGGCTGACACACCAGAAGGCTGTGCCGCCATTCAGCATGACCTGGATAGGCTGGAGAGTTGGGTGGAGAAAAACCTGATGAAATTCAACAAGGGCAAGTGTAGGGTACTGCATCTGGGGAGGAATAACCCCATGCATCTGTACAGGTTGGGGGCTGACCTCCTGGAGAGCAGCTCTGTGGAAAGGGACCTGGGAGTCCTGGTGGACAACAGGATGACCATGACCCAGCAATGTGCCCTGGTGGCCAAGAAGGCCAATGGCATCCTGGGGTGCATCAAGAAGAGTGTGGCCAGCAGGTCGAGGGAGGTCATCCTCCCTCTCTACTCTGCCCTGGTGAGGCCACATCTGGAGTACTGTGTCCAGTTCTGGGCTCCCCGGTTCAAGAAGGACAGGGAACTGCTGGAGAGGGTCCAGCAAAGGGCTACTAAGATGATTAGGGGACTGGAGCATCTTTCTTATGAGGAAAGGCTGAGGGACTTGTGTCTTTTTAGTCTAGACAAAAGAAGACTGAGGGGGGATCTTACCAATACTTATAAATACTTAAAGGGAGGGTGCCAGGTAGATGAGAAGAGTCTTTTTTCAGTGGTGCCCAGTGATAGGACTAGAGGTAATGGGCACAACCTTGAGCATCGGAAGTTCCATCTTAACATGAGGAGGAACTTTTTTCCTTTGAGGGTGGCAGAGCACTGGAATAGGCTGCCCAGAGAGGTTGTGGAGTCTCCCACACTGGAGACATTCAAAACCCTCCTGGATGCCATCCTGTGCAACCTGCTGTAGGTGTCCCTGCTGTGGCAGGGGGGTTGGACTAGATGATCTCCAGAGGTCCCTTCCAACCCTGACCATTCTGTGATTCTGTTTCTCTCACATATTCTCACTCCTCTCTCTTGGGTGCTGTTGTGCAGCAGTTTTTTATGCTTTCTTAAATATGTTATCACAGAGGTGGTACCAAAGTTGCTGATTGGCTCAGCTTTGGCCAGCAGTGGGTCTTGCAGCTGGCAGATGCTCTTTCCTTCCAACATGGGGACAGCTTCCAGTGTCTTCTCTCAGAAATCCACCCTGCAGCTCCCCTGCTACTAAAACCTTGCCACATAAACATTTACATAGATACACTATTTTATAAAATATACACATATATATATATGTATCTGTATATATTTTATATATAAACATTTATACAGCTATAGAAATTAAATCTATATAGCCATGAAAACATAGGTATGAAATCATAGAATCATAGAATCATAGAATGGTTTAGGTTGGAAGGGACCTTGAAGATCATCGAGTTCCAACCCCCCTGCCACAGGCAGGGATACCTCTCACTAGACCAGGTTGCCCAAGGCCACGTCCAGCCTGGCCTTGAACACCTCCAGGGATGGGGCTTCAACAACCTCTCTGGGCAACCTGTTCCAGTGCCTCACCACCCTTAAAGTGAAAAACTTCTTCCTAATGTTTAATCTAAACCTGCCCTCTTCCAGCTTAAAGCCGTTCCCCCTCGTCCTATCACTACATGCCCTAGTAAAAAGTCCTTCCCCAGCTCTCCTGTAGGCCCCCTTTAGGTACTGGAAGGCCGCAATAAGATCTCCCCGGAGCCTTCTCTTCTCCAGGCTGAACAGCCCCAACTCTCTCAGCCTCTCCTCATAGGAGAGGTGCTCCAGCCCTCTGATCATCCTCGTGGCTCTCCTCTGGACACGCTCCAGCAGGTCCATGTCCTTCTTATGTTGGGGACTCCACAGCTGGATGCAGTACTCCAGGTGGGGTCTCACAAGAGCGGAGTAGAGGGGCAGAATCACCTCCCTTGACCTGCTGGCCACACTTCTTTTGATGCAGCCCAGGATACAGTTGGCCTTCTGGGCTGCGATCGCACACTGCTTGCTCATGTCGAGCTTCTCATCAATCATCACCCCCAGGTCCTTCTCCACAGGGCTGCTCTCCAGCCATTCTCCGCCGAGCCTGTATTTGTGCTTGGGATTGCCCCGACCCAGATGTAGGACCTTGCACTTGGCCTTGTTGAACTGCATAAGGTTGGCTTGGGCCCACCTCTCCAGCCTGTCCAGGTCCCTCTGGATGGTATCCCTCCCCTCCAGCGTGTCTGCCTCGCCAAACAGCTTGGTATCATCAGCAAACTTGCTGAGGGTGCACTCTACCCCACTGTCCATGTCGCTAACAAAGATGTTGAACAGTACGGGTCCCAGTACCGACCCCTGAGGAACGCCACTTGTCACTGCTCTCCACTTGGACACCGAGCCGTTGACCGCAACCCTTTGAGTGCGACCATCCAGCCAGTTCTTTATCCACCGAGTGGTCCATTTATCGAATCCATGTCTCTTCAATTTAGAGACCAGGATATCGTGTGGGACAGTGTCAAACACTTTGCACAAGTCCAGGTAGATGACATCAGCAGATCTTCCCTTGTCCACTGCCACTGTAACCCCTTCATAGAAGGCCACCAAATTTGTCAGGCATGACTTTCCCTTGGTGAAGCCATGTTGGCTGTCGCCAATCACCTCCTTGTTTTCTGTGTGCCTCAGCAGAGTTTCCAGGAGGATCTGCTCCATGATCTTGCCAGGCACAGAGGTGAGACTGACTGGCCTGTAGTTCCCCGGGTCTTCCTTGTTTCCCTTTTTGAAAATAGGGCTTATGTTTCCCCTTTTCCAGTCGGCAGGAACCTCGCCAGACTGCCACGACTTCTCAAATATGATGGCTAGTGGCTTCGCGACTTGATCTGCCAGTTCCCTCAGGACCCGCGGGACTGAGAGGCCTCTGCATCCTGGCCCAGTCCAACAGGATGGCCATGCAGTATTACTGGGGCAGACTTTGGGCTTTGCACAGCACTGCAGGACACAGGGAACGCTGTTGCTGTAAATCAGCAGAAACAAAACTTTCTAAGACTTAATTTGAGTTTAGAAAGCAGGCACTTCTTTATTACGGTGCCAGACACACAGGGGATCACTCCATCTAGTGTGTGTGCGGAGTTGCTCTGCTACAAAAATTATATAGAATCAAAATAAACATATTCATCATATTTCCGAGAAACAATCAACATATACGATTTTTGAGAACTCATTAGTATATGTAAATGTCTGTGATGCATGCGCTTTCAGGTACATTGGTGGTCATCCAGGGTCCTCTGGTGGTCATCCATAGTCTTCCTCATTGTGTCCGCTAGTGAACACGATCTTTGCGCATGCTCAGCTTGGTTGCAAAATTCCATTCCCCCTTTTATCTTGCAACCTCCAGAAGATTTTCTCAGTTTACTAACCAGGCCTACAACTTATCACTTTCTTGACAGGTATATCAAAGCTACATTGTTTAACAGTTAGTTTCGATCATACCTAATTACCATTACACAAATTATTTATCACAAAATACATATCATGGTTTTAATTTTTATTGATTGGTCTCTTGATTATACATTACTATCAATATCCATACCCAAAATAATCAATGGTTATTTCTGTTAATTGGATCTTGATATTTAAATCAAGGTGGGAAGGGTAAGGGGGTTTCCAAGCAGCATCACTGGTGCATAACAAGTTTCTATAGTTACAGGACTCAAACAAAACTTCTCTATTCTATTTTTTATTGTTTTGTCCCGTTCCTATTAGTTTCTTGATACAAAACAGTAACTACCTGGTGAGGGTCCTATGGTTGCGAGTTTCAAAACACACAACATCTTAACATTCTATTTCTACTATAATCAAATTTGGTGATTTTACAACAACGCTGTCTGCGAAAATGGAAAACCAGAACAAAATGCCAACTTCAGAGGAACCTGTGCATGCGGACAATAAGGAAAAGACCCAAAGGGGATCTCAAAAAAGACAATGCATACCAGAAGAACCAGCCAATTGGCCCTTGAACTGCAAACTGGATTTCAAGGCACGTGTTATGCAGAGGGTGGGTGAGCGGGGAGCTCCCTTTGCCTATGGTTGTGGGGGATCTTACAGCTACCTGTAAGATCAGTGCGGGGTGCAGGCTGGTGCTTTATGTGTTTCCTTGTCCTTAGGTTGATGACATTATAGAATGTTTCAAAAAACTCTGGCTGACTGTCTGAGGGGGAGAAGTCAGGAGCATGCCATGTCTGCATTCCTGTCTGGGCCTGCAGCAGCCAAATAAAGGACAATGGGCATAGAAGTGACAACAGCATTTAAGGAAAAAAAGGAAAAAGCCTGGAGAACCTGACTGGAAAACAACTCCCCTCAGACCTTGTTAATAAAGTTTCTCTGTATTTGAGTTAAATAGATCATCCAGTGTGTCATTTCATAAATGTGTGAAGTAGTAGCATGTTGGTAGATGTGTCTATGCCGCTCCTTCTGTTAAAAGAGATTTACTATGCTGCTGGGGAGGTGGGAAGCTTTGGGGATATAAAACCCTTTTTGAAGCTGCTAAAAGGTGAATTGCCGAGCTGAACAGAAGCCAAGTGGCAACCTGGCTTGCAAGCTAGGATATTTACAGCTTACACAAGGCTGCAAGAAAGCACTTGAAAAGAACCAAGGTGATTGTGGCAGAGGCATAGGCACAATGGCAGACAGGCTTGGTGGATATGCAGCAGTTTCCCAAACACAACGATTCTATTAAGTACATCTTAACTATGACAGACATATTATCCAAACATGCCTGAGTCATTGGTATAAAAGGCAAAACAGGTTCTGAAATAGCTGGGACTTTAAAAACAAATTTTCAGCAGGGGGCGCAAGCCTCAAAAATTACAGACCACCCAGGGTGAAGAATTTTTAAACCTGCCTTTAAACAAATTGTTAAAGCAGTGTAATGTTCACCATTTTGTTACTAATAATGAAGTAAAAGCCCCCATCATAGAGCCTTTTAACAGGACACTCAAAACCAAGACGTGGAGATATTTTACAGCACACAACAGTTTTTGCTACTACTGTGGTTTAACCCCAGCTGACAACTAAGCACCACACAGCTGCTTGCTCACTCCCCCTGCCATGGGATGGGAGAGAGAATCAGAAGGGTAAAAGTGAGAAAACTCCTAAGTTGAGATAAAGACAGTTTACTAGGTAAAGCAAAATCTGTGCATGCAAGCAAAGCAAAATAAGGAATTCATTCACTACTTCCTGGCAGGCTGGCAGGTGTTTGGCCATCTCCAGGAAAGCAGGGCTCCATCACACGCAACAGTTCCTTGGAAAGACTAAGATCATAACTCCAAACATCCCCCCTTCCTCTTTCTTCCCCTGGCTTTTATTGCTGAGTGTGAAGTCATATGGTATGGAATATCCCTTTAGTCATTTGGAGTCAGCTGTCCCAGCTGTGTCCCCTCCCAACTCACTGGCAGGGCAGTGTGAGATGCAGAAAAGGCCTTGATGCTGTGTAAGCACTACTCAGCAATAACGAAAACATCCCTGTGTTATCAACACTGGTTTGGTCACAAATTGAAAACATAGCCCCACACAAGCTACTATGAAGAAATTTAACTCTATCCCAGCCAAAACCAATACAGCCACATTGATGTGGTGTTGGAGTTTATAAAAAGCTATAACCATAGCTTCCACAGAACTATCAGAGCCAGGCCTGACACTTTAAACTCTGCAAGGGTTTGGAAAACTATATATGTAGGTCTGTTTAAAATTAAAGAATCTGTGCCTCTGCTCAAAAAAGGAGAGCACATCAGGGTGTCTAGAACAAAAGAGAGATTTGAGAAAGGTTATGAACAGATGTTCACAGATGAAATTTTCATAGTAGCTGAAATTGTGTGAAGGAGACCTGTTTACCACTTAATAGACAATGATCACGAAGCAACTGAGGGGACATTTTACCCTAAAGAACTTCAAAAAGTAAATCCTGATGAGTGCAGAATATACAAAATTGAGAAGATCATAGCTGTAAAGGGGAAAGGAAGAAAGAAACAGCTGCTGGTGAAGTGGCCCCAGAACTTTAACAGTTGGATAGAAGCCTCCCAAGTCTAGGACATCTAGTGGCTGGCAGTAGAGCAGAGGGAAAAGGAAGGATGGCAGACAGGGGCTTCTACATCATGCTACCTAGCAATGCCAGCACCAGAGTCTTCCCACAAAACACCAGCTCAGACTTTACCATAGAGCTAGTGAGATCTCTGGAGCTCTCAGGCAAGTGGGAGGTCAGCGTGGCGTAAATATAGTACCCGCACAGATGGAATAACATCAACAAAGACACCATCTTTGAAATAGCACTGCAGGGCAAGATATGGCAGTATACTTTGCAGAAAGGCTATTATCTGTCCCTCTCCATATTGATGGAACATATGAACCATTATATTAACCCCCACAAGAAAGCTTCAGTTGTCGACTCTCCATCAGTGGGCCTGATCTATGACCCCATCATAAGGAAAACAAAGCTCAAAGTGGATGAAAAGCCTTACGCTTCTACAACTGGGAATCCAGCACATGTTTTGTGGGCTTCTCTGAGGGTTGCTGCTAAGAAATTTCCCTTTTTGGCAGACATCACCAGAGGGTTTAACTCGCTCTGCCTCTACACGGACCTCTGATATTTTAAGAAACCCCACCAAAATGGTAGTAGTAAAAAATTATGGGGACCCTTCCTCGTATGTGAATTATTATACATGCCAGGTCGGCAATGGTCATCTTAGTTTTCAAGGCTTCCCTGTGATGGATGGTGCAGGTGTTGGAGGTATATTCTATAGCCTGTTCAGAAAGGCCATCCAGCTTTTGAAAAGGAGTTAGGAAACTGGTAAGCCCCACGTTAAAAGTGCCACTCAAGATATTGCAGAAAAAGTGTTTGAACGTGTTTCCAAGGTTGCCATGGAAAAGTTGGAAACACCAGCAAATCAGGAGGGTTCAGGACTTGCTTATATTCAAAGAAAAAGCCTTAAAAGAAAGAGAGCAACATCACATGCCTGGAGGGAAGGTCTGCCCCAGCCCTTCAAAAGAAAAAGGAAGACAGGTGCCAGACAACAGTCTGACCAGGACAAGGAGACGAACAAGCCAGGCCGAGTGGTGCAAAACAAACAGACAACCTGGAGAAAGATGTCCTGTTCTACAGCTAGAAAAGGAAATATACTTTCATTCATGGCTGCTCAGAAGAATGTACCAAACCCGAGCTGGATTTGTTTGAAGTGTCCCCAGTGCACATCAGCACTGAGAAAGGCCTGTTTATTGAGGTGCCTCCACTTTCTACTGTTGCAAAGTCTGCACCTCTAGACTTTTTCATCGCTGGGAATGGGAAAGATTACAAAGATCTGAACAACCCCCTTTGCTGTAAATTTGTAAAAGCTGACAGGTCTAACCTTGGATGCTGGTGAGGCCGTGGGCCTCATGAATTACCCACTGGCCTCTAATTTTAGCCAGCTGGATGTTACACTGGGGGACCAACTGATAAGCCAGAGCAATAGCTGCTACCTCTGTCTCACTGTATTGGGTCTGGCTGGAAAGGAGTTAACTTTCCCTATAGCAGCCCTCATAGTGCTGTGCTTTGTATTTGTAGCTAGAACGGTGTTGATAACACACCCATGCCTTGGCTACTGCTGATCCAATGTGCTCATCTGGTGGCAATTCACTCAGCAACTTGCCTAAATAGTCACCCAGCTGGGGGTTTCAGTCTCCTGGATGACTCACAAATATCACAGAATCTGTGTCATAATAAAGGCAATGGTCTTGCATGGCATCTAAGAGATCCTAAAGCTCTAGGCGTGCATATGCCATGGTGAAGCACCCTATAAAAATCACAGAATCACAGAATAATAGGGGTTGGAAGGGACCTTCGGAGATCATCTAGTCCAACCCCCCTGCCAAAGCAGGGTCACCTAGAGCAGGCTGGACAGGAGTGCATCCAGGCAGGTTTTGATTATCTCCAGAAAAGGAGACTCCACAACCTCTCTGGGCAGCCTGTTCCAGTGCTCTGTCACCCTCAAAGTAAAGAAGTTTTTCCTCACGTTGAGATGGAATTTCCTGTGTTCCTGTTTGTGCCCATTGCCTCTTGTCCTGTCACTGGGCACCACTGAAAAGAGTCTGGCCCCATCCTCTTGACACCCGCCTTTCAGATATTTGCAAGCATTGACAAGACCCCCTCTCAGTCTTCTCTTCTCCAGTCTGAACAGATCCAATTCCCTCAGCCTTTCCTCATAAGAGAGGTGCTCCAATCCCCTAATCATCTTTGTGGCCCTCCGCTGCACTCTCTCCAGTAGTTCCTTGTCTTTCTTGAACTGGGGAGCCCAGAACTGGACACAGTACTCCATCCAAGTACTTGGCTTATTCCCCAGTTGGCTGCGATGGCACGAGCATTGCCATTTTGGACCCTGCCCCCCGAGTCTTTCAGTTAAAAGCCCGCCTCACCAAGTTGACCAGCCTGCTGCCAAAGATTCCCTTGCCTCTTCTAGACAGGTGGATTCCATCCCTCCCTAACAGGTTATAGTCAGCAAAGAATGTCCCATTGTCATAAAAGCCCAAACCCTCACAACGGCACCAGCCACGTAGCCAGGAGTTGATATGCATTATCTGTCCATTTCTGGCTGCTCCCTTTCCTCTAACTGGTAAAATGGAGGAAGCAATAACTTGGGCACCATTTTTTTTCACTTGTACCCCCAAAGCTTTATAGTCTTCCTTAATTCTGCCCAGGTTCTGGCTTGCGGTGTCATTCATGTCCACATGGAAGAGTAACAGTAGGTAGTAGTCTCTGCTCCTGACACGTTGTGGCACCCTCTCAGCAACATCTCGAACCTTAGCTCCCGGAAGGCAGCATACTTCTCATCACTCCCTGTCAGGATGGCAGATGGGCGTCTCAGTGCCCTTTAACAGAGAGTCATCCACTACTAGCACTCATCATTTCTTTTTACGGTATCCACTGTGTGCTGCTGGTGCAGTTCCTCCTGGCAGACCTTGCTCCTGGGTGTCTGTAGCTGTTAAAGTTTCATACCTGGTTTTGGTTGTGATGTCAGAGGGTGGGGGCTGAAACATAGTCCTGCTTTTGTGGGTCACCAGGGTCCAAGGTGCCTCATTCTCAGTGGTATCCTGCCGCCGTCGCCGAGATCTGTGAGTCATGCAGGATCGGAACGACAGGACACACCTATGCGATGCACAGTCGAACATTTATTTCCGCTACAAGCCCGATTTTATAGACAGATCAGCTTAGTTTGCGCAACTAGCTAAATGTTAATTGGCTAATTCCCCCGGGCACGAGCTGTCCATGCGACCCGTCTTTGTCTTCCATTGGTTCCTTTTGATGTTGCCTTTATGTTGCAAACATCTTGGAATGTCCCGTTATCATTCCGTCCTTGATGGTTACTCCCACTCTTGGCTCCTTTTCCAGCTGCCAGCTGTCTCTTCTTGTGTCCTTCCCAGCCTCGGTACCCGAGATAAAGGTGCAGCCTAAAACTATCTAATGCCTTGCAATCTCATGAGGAGTAGAGGCTTACACATTCTGTTTAGACAAAGAGGTAGTTATCATGTTTATACTGATACTCTGTAGCTTCTAAAGATCAAGGGCAAAGAGGGCTACAGTATTCAGGCACAGCTGCTACTCTGAGCAATTTAAGGTGATGTCAGAGGCATTGCAGTTTCTTTGGCCTACAATGTTAAAAGTTTCATGTTCTATTAAAAGCTTGAAAGCTCGGTTAGTCAGGACCCGGCAGTATCCGCTACAGGAACATGGTTATGAAACCACCTATCTATCTCTGTCTCAGCTCCTCTAATACTGCGCAGCCTTTTAACTGTTTCTTGCAACTCGGACACCTGATGTAACAGATCATCAACCTGTGCACACTGTGTGGAAGTACTTACCTTTTCACCAGGAGAAGAAGAAGGGTCTGGGCACTCACTGAAACCTACCGCCAGTACTGAAGTCTCCCTCCTTACCAGTTCCATCTGGGTGTATGCATCAGACATCTGAGGGGCTTTCTGTGTAGGAGCACTGATTTTAGCTCTGAGGTGAGTGCCCACCATTTTGGCAGAGACCTAGAGCACTTCCCTGGGTTGTGGACCTACAAGCAGGTTGCAGGGCCCTTCCTGCATGCCTTTCTGCGCAAACTGCCACGCAAAATGCTGTGCCACACTGTGGCAGACTGAAAGACACGGACTCCGATATGGAGGGCTAGGGAGAGCTGTGCCTCAGCAGCCCCTATGTAAAATCCGACTGGAGGTGGAGGCCCCATTGTGACAAGCAATCTCTGCCCCATAGAGTGACTGGGCTAGCGAGGATGAATGGCTTTACAGTTGCCACTCGCCCCTCCGGGCCTGTAATCAGAACGTTGTGCTGACTCTGCAACGGGAGAGCTGCCCCCCCGATACCAGAAACGGAGGCAGCAGCCCTGGCAGTCGGCCACGAGGGAGGCCAAGCTGTTGTAGAGATGATGGTAACATCTGCACCTGTATCAATAATTCCTTCCAGAGTTATCTCATTTTGACGGGTGGAGTGCCGGAGGCTACAACGGTAGGAGGGGCGTCGTGTGGAGACCTTCTGGGCCCACATGATCTGTGTGGGCCCCGTGGAACCAAAACAACCGTCTCCGCGAGCATCCACCAGGCATCGCGGCACCTGGCTCCGAAAAGGCACCAACTGTGCAATATGTGAGCCTTCAGGAATCTGACACAGAGGAGCAGGAGTCCATACCATAATTTGAATCTGCCCTGTAAAGTCTGCATCGATAACACCAGGCAATACAAACAGCCCTTGGCATGTTGCCGAGGAGCGGCCGAGAAGGGGGCGCTCAGTCCATTGCCCAACGGTCCCTTAACCCCCGTAGGGATCAGGGTAACGGTTGTATCAAAAAGCGTCCCTGTGACTGCGGAGGCCAGGTCCATTCCGGCGCTTCCGCTGGTTCGGGCATACAGGCTGGGGCTGCCAGGGGCGGGGGAGGGGGAGCTTGTGTCATCGCACGCCCCCTCTGTGCACTGGCCTGGCGGTTTCCCTGACCCGACGGCTGAAGCTGTCTGCCGTCCTTGTCAAACCTGGAGCGACACTGGTTGGCTAAGTGCTTCCCCTTTTTACATCGCGGACAGAGCCTGGGCCCCTTGGCCTCCATCTTCTTCGGGCACTCTCTCTTAAAATGGCCGGTCTTCCCACAGGAGAAGCATTTCTGGGGGGCCGGTATGAAAGGCTGCGAAAGCCTGTGCTAAAAGGTCCATCTGGTGTTGGTGGGTGCCCACATTCTGGCATGCAGCTATCATTTCTGTGATAATAGGGTTTCGCAGGGTTTTTAAGATGCGTTTGCAATCAGCATTAGCATTCTCGACCGCTAGCTGTTTCAGCAGGATCTCCCGCGTGGAGGCATTGTCTACCTGCTTATCAAGGGCACCCTTCAGACGGTCCACAAACTGCATGTAAGACTCCTGGGGACCTTGCTTAATGGTAACAAAAGACTGTTCAGTTTTCCCGGCATCTGGCACTTTCTGGAAGGCCTTATAGGCTAATTCTTTAGACATCGTGAGGGCCGCCACAGGGTGGCTTGTGCCGCAGGGGTCCGATAAAATCCTTCCCCCAGGAGGGCGTCTGTTCCTACTCTGCGCAGAGGATCACCATCTGGGTGTTCCAGATTCTCTATTGCCCTTTGCTCCACTAACTGATGCCATCGATTAGTCCATATCATAAACTGGGTGGCCGTTAAAAGTATTCGTGCTATGATCTTGCAGTCGTGAGGCACCAGCATATGCATCTCAACACTGATTGCAAAAAACCCATGGAATAGGGGGACTGCAAGCCATTATCCTTGACTGACCGGTGTAGTTCCTTAATTAGGGAAAAATTGAGTCCCTCCCACCTAGGGCATATTTGCCCTTCATAGATGATGGGGTACGCCCTGCAGGCATGGAGAAGTTCAATGTCCCCTTCCTTTGCCGCCGCCTGTCGGACCGGGCCCCATCTATCATGGGGACTGGGGGGAAACACATCTGGCTCCTGCTCAGGGTCGACTGGCCCAGGATCGAAAGGGTCATCTTCAGATGACTCCTGATCTCCCATGACCCCCACCACCGTGTCGGCTGACGCCGAATCCAACGGGGGGGACTGGGGGGGTCTTAGACTGTTCTCCGAGCTTTTGAGTATGCTGTTTCGAGGTCTCAAACATCGTCCGCCATGCAGAGAGCAACCCTGCCGCTGTTTTGTCAGACCGGGTTGCCGAGTCCCAGAGTTTGACCCCTATCTGGTCCCGAGTTTTGGGATCATAGATAGAACCGGAATCAATCCCCGGGCAGTTTGACCGAGCCCACATTAACAGCATTTTGAGATCTTGGAGGGGCATGGTCTTCCCGTGTTGCTTCAATATTTTCTACATTATGTTCACTATGATTCTCTGCTCCTGGGAAATATCGTTCCCCATCGTCCCCGGCTGCTTACCTCCGTCCAGCGGTAGGTAATTAATCGTGCACAATCCCGCTTCCTTTCAGCGATGCCGCCTCCTTTCAGCGATCCAAGTTCAGAAGTTCAGCCGGGTTCCGCCACCAGTCAGCGTGATGCTGCTATTATAGCCCTGGGTTCGGGTGCCATTTGTAGCGGATTGAAAGACACGGACTCTGATATGCAGGGTTGAAATCGAAATCCGCTTTATTAAGCAAGCATGCTCTTTATATACTTTTCTACCAAGGCCAGTGAATTTCCACCTTACTTGTTCACACCATCGCGTACTCTAAAAGATAACGTTCCCACCGCAGCACCTCCTTATCTAGGGTGTTGCTTCCCACAACTCCCTCATCTGCCAAAGCAGCAGCTGCAGCTGCTCATTCCTCCCATGGCTTATGGCCTATTAGTTCTACCACACTTAACCTGTCTTTTGCCTCAGTCCCCACACCACACCCTGTCTGACATGCCACGCCCTGTTTGCCCATCCTGTTCACAGCACTCTGGTCACTAGCGCTCCATAGGGCCGTTTAAATCTCCCGCAGTTACTCCTGGCAACGCCCAAGCCGCGTCAGCCTTGCTCGCAAGAGCTGCCAGCTCCTGGTGGGGCTCTCTGCTCTTCCTCACGTTTCCCTGGATCTGGGAACCCTCCCAGTCCACCTAAATCTAGCATTCAGCCACAGAACTTACCGTTGCCATGGCTGCGTTCCTCGCCGACTGATGTTAGTGTTGCGCTCCAGGGTCATGTGCCCTTTGGCATCCTTCCATGAGACAGCGGCCACATCCTCATCAATAAAATCACAAGAGGGCACATCATAAGCCAAAGAAAACAGGTTAACATACAACTCATCTGGTTCTCTTACAGTGGTGGTGCATGGGATAATTGCAGGAGGTGACTTAGAAATTAAGTTATATTCACATTTTGAAGAAAAGTACAGCATGGATGAAACTTGCAGGGGCAGAGCGCAGCTGGTGTGCAATGGACACATTTCACAAAAGTTCCCTAGGCAACCTTAGATGTTAATGACATTGGGGGAGTCCGGTGCGCTAACTCTAAGAAAAAACAGTGCGGAGGATGGAGCAGAGTGGAGACACCACAGCCAAACTCTGTGATAAAATGGGAACTTGAGGGTCGAATGGAACCCTTGAAGGTCTTATGGAACTGATAAGCTGCCTAATTCTTACCCTGAGCCAACGATCTGTCATTTTTTGACAAAATGCTATCCTTTGGGTGAACTTTGCTCATTATAATGTCATTATAATACCAAAACACACCTCCATCCCAAAAGCTACCCACCTCCAAGGTGCAACCACTCCTCACGGAGTCTGCGCTCTGAATTTTTCATAGTCTATACCTATAAAAGCAAAGCGAGAGAATTTTACACCAATCATAACAAAAGTATGTATGACTAGAGTCCCTCAAGCTCCACCTGAAAGGTAAAAAATAGTATAAAAATAGTTTAAGAGAGGAGGGATGTCAGGGAAGATACCAACGCAATCAGGGAAACACCATCGCTGACCACCCCTGACTTCTGGGATCAGTCAAAGGGCTGAGCCTCTCTTCCCCCCCATAAGGACGCCTGTGGGTAAGATTCAAACACTTGGCTATACCAAGTGCTTCCCTGGGAAACTTAGAAATCTCTACAGAGTTGCTTTATAACTTAGCGCATTTTTAGCCAGGCTGTATTACTAACATCTTTATAGCCCTTTGCTGGACTCTCTCCAGAAGTTCCCTGTCCTTCTTGAACCGGGGAGCCCAGAACTGGACACAGGACTCCAGATGTGGCCTCACCAGGGCAGAGTAGAAGGGGAGGATGACCTCCCTCGACCTGCTGGCTACACTCTTCTTGATGCACCCCAGGAAGCCATTGGCTTTCTTGGCCACCAGGGCACATTGCTGGCTCATGGTCATCCTGTTGTCCACCAGGACTCCCAGGTCCCTTTCCACAGAGCTGCTCTCCAGGAGGTCAGCCCCCAACCTGTACTGATGCATGGGGTTATTCCTGCCCAGATGCAGTACCCTTCACTTGCCTTTGTTGAACTTCATCAGGTTTTTTTCTGCCCAACTCTACAGCCTGTCCAGGCCACGCTGTATGGCAGCACAGACTTCCGGCGTGTCAGCCACCCCTCCCAGTTTTGTATCATCAGCAAACTTGCTGAGGGTACACTCTATCCCTTCATCAAGGTCTGTGGAGATATTCCTAAATGAAAAAGGGCATGGTTTGGTTCTGTTGAGCAACCCAGGGTTTGAACTAAGCACCCAGACTAAGGGAGAAAAGATCTAAGTAAACAAGAAAGGTGACATCACCATACCCGGGAGAAGAGTTAAACAGAGGCGTGTGAACAGAGGGTCTTAGCCAATCGGGTTGGGGGGCGTTGTACGTGAACAGGGGAGCTGGACCAATCATAGCGTTGATGACTATGCATGCTTTTGCTGCGAGCCTATATATACTCTGCTAAAATACGCAATAAACGAGAACGATCATACTCACATTGAGATCGCGTCGTTACTCCGGTTCCGATCCCACTCCGACACAGGTCATTGATGAATATATGGAACAGGACTGGACCCAGCACTGACCCCTGAGGGACACCACTAGTTACTGGCCTCCAATTGGACTCTGCACCACTAACCACAACCCTCTGAGCTCTATCTGTCAGCCACTATTCAATCCACCCCACTGTCCATTCTTCTAACCCACACTTCCTAAGCTTGCCTGTGAGGATGATGTGGGAGACAGCGTCGAAAGCTTTGCTGAAGTCAAGGTAGACAACATCCACGGCCCTCCCCTCATCCACCCATTCAGTCACGCCATCGTAGAAGGCTATCAGATTAGTCAGACATGACTTCCCCTTGGTGAATCCATGTTGACTACTTCTGATAACCTTCTTTCCCTCCAGATGCTTGGAGATGATGCCCAGAACGAGCTGTTCCATCATCTTTCCAGGGATGGAGGTGAGGCTGACTGGCCTGTAGTTTCCCGGGTCCTCCTTCTTGCCCTTTTTGAAGACTGGAGTGACATTGGCTTTCCTCCAGTCCTCAGGCACCTCCCCTGTTCTCCAGGACCTTTCAAAGATGATGGAGAGTGGCCCAGCAATGACTTCTGCCAGCTCCCTCAGCACTCGCGGGTGCATCCCATCAGGCCCCATGGACTTGTGGGTATCCAGTTTACTTAATTGTTCTCTAACTTGTTCCTCTTCAACTAAGGGAAAGTTTTCCTTCCTCCAGACTTTCTCTGTTACTTGCAAAGTCTGGGACTCCCGAGAGCTGGCCCGAGCAGTGAAGACAGAAGCAAAGAAGGCATTCAGCAACTCTGCCTTCTCTGCATCATCTGTCACCACAGCACCCGTCTCGTTCAAGAGCGGGCCCACATTTTCCCTAATTTTCCTTTTGCCTCCTATATACTTAAAGAAACCCTTCCTATTGGCCTTGACATCCCTCGCCAGATTCAATTCCAAGGCTGCCTTGGCTTTCCTTGTTTCTTCCCTGAATACCCTGACAGCATTCTTATACTCATCCCAAGTCGTCAGCCCCCTTTTCCACATCTTGTGAACTCCCTTCTTCCACCTGAGCTTTTTCAGAAGAACCCTGCTCAGCCATGCAGGTCTCCTTCCCTTGCCCGATTTCTTGCTCTTCGGGATGCACCTATCCTGAGCTTGGAGGAGGTGGTGCTTGAATATCAGCCAGATATGCTCTTATGAGGAAAGGCTCGGGTACTTGGGTCTTTTTAGTCTAGAAAAAAGAAGACTCAGGGGGGATCTTATCAATACTTATAAATACTTAAGGGGAGGGTGCCAGGTAGATGAGAAGAGTCTTTTTTCAGTGGTGCCCAGTGATAGGGCTGGAGGTAACGGGCACAAACTTGAGCACAGGAAGTTCCATCTTAACATGAGGAGGAACTTCTTTACTCTGAGGGTGGCAGAGCACTGGAACAGGCTGCCCAGAGAGGTGGTGGAGTCTCCCACACTGGAGATATTCAAAACCCGAGCGGACGCCGTCCTGTGCAACCTGCTGTAGGTGTCCCTGCTGTAGCAGGGGGGTTGGACTTAGATGTTCTCCAGAGGTCCCTTCCAACCCTGACCATTCTGTGATTCTGTGATTTGCACGTGCTTTGCAGAGAGTAACTATCACCAGCAATCCCAAAGAACTTGTGCATCTGTTGCTTCAATAAACTGCACTTTTCACCAATCTAGCTGTGAGAGTTCATAGTGAACGTGACCCAACTCC